>BSBK01000834.1:3285000-3552500 GCA_027943335.1 Chamaecyparis obtusa | reverse complement strand
ACTTCTATTATTGATATTTCCTTTCGGGATAGTTTAGTTTTATGAACTAATTATAATCTCTTTTGAAGTGCATTGAGGATAAATCTAGAAGCATACAAGATTGCATTCAAGGGAGAAAGAACTTAATGCCTATAGTTATGGAATTGAGTTGAGAGTTGATATCAGAATCAGAGGGAGTCTGACAATCCATTATAGACAACCTTGGAAAAATAGGTTAGGAGGTTGATGCATGAACTTGAGCTTTAGAGGGAGTCTGATACTTTATCTATTAGAAGGAAACCTTGGATGAGAAGGTCAGAAGGTTGATATCACATTTAGAAGAAGTCCGATGAACCATCAGAGGAAACCTTGGATGAGAAGGTTAAATATTGATGTTAGTACTCAAAGATTTAGAGGGATTCAGTACAACATCTAGACAATATGCCTTATTTGATTTCCAAGGATCTTGGTCATATTGATACAAAGGGAGTAAATCATATTGAGATGGTTTTCATAGTGACCAGGAAACTATAAAAGGAAAAAGAATTATGATTCAAATGATGAAATTCCATGTATGTGAACTAGAAGGATTTTATGCAGATATCTAGGTCATGATATTCCTAGATAGATGGTTGGGAATTCAAGAAAAGAGTGTAATGTAGACTAAAGAACAAAGACATGACTTCCTTGTAGAAGGTTGATATTAGATTCAGAGGGAGTATAATAGTTCATCTAAAACAACCTTGAATGAGGAGGTGAGAAGGTTGTTACAAGACCTTAAAGGAAGCATCCAGAAGACTATGATCATGAGATTGAGTCTCATGTGTGCTAGCTAAAATGATTTTATGCTATCTCCTACATAACTTGTGGTTCACCTAGAGTGATGCAAACTATATAAGAGATATAGCGCATAAGTATGCTATTCAAGGTACATTATCCCTACAGAACATATAACTGATATTCTCACCAAGTTTCTTGCTAGAGGTAAGGTTGTGTACCTTCGAGATAAACTTGGCATGTTGGAGAATGAAGCCTTAGAGGAAAATAAGTTTCATCTATTATCTTGTATGTTATTGCATTCTTCTCCTTGAGAGAGAAGTCTAAGGTGAAAGCCCTTGTTTTTCACCCTTTGGGATGACCCATGATGGATCCACCCTCTGACATGAGTCAAGGTGGATTTCATGTGTGTGACTCCAGGACTTATGGGCCCTCCTGTGAACATTGGAGAAAGGTGATGACTTTTCGACAATGAACACTTGTATTTGATATTACAAGGTGACGATCTTGTAATGGAGATTCGTTATGGTAGACATTTGATATGTCTGTGCACATACCATAATAGGGTTATATGTAAATGGAATGCAATTTTATTATTTACTATATCCTTGTATCATGATATGAGGTGATATGAAAATTAGGTATCACGATCTAAGGTGATTCCTCATATCAAGGTGATATTGAAAACTGGGTATCACATGTTAGGTGATTCCTCATGTCACATGTTAGGTGATATTGAAAATTGGGTATCACATGTTAGGTGATTCCTCATATCACATGTTAGGTGATATTGAAAACTAGGTATCACATGTTAGGTGATTCTCATATCACATGTTAGGTGATATATAAATTTGGGTATCACGTGTTAGGTGATTTCTCATATCACATGTTAGGTGATATGTAAAGCTTGGTATCACATGTTAGGTGATACTTCATATCATGAATTATGTAATATATGATTTCTTAGTATCCATATGAATCATATTAGGATCCTTCTGAACTTAATATTACATATTGATTGGACCCTATGAAACATATCACATAGTGACATGTCTCTATGTAAACTTAGTATCCATATGACAGACATCATGATACGTATTGTCATTAGACATACCATGGATATTTATGAGCTATGATGAACATCATGTGACTTGAGATTTTTGCATATACCATATCTCTTGATATCATAGTGGGGTGATATCTCCTCTCTTCCATTACCTTGATGGATTTTATCTTCTCTAGCTAAGAGGGAGTGCTGATGTTTTGTATGGATATAGTTAGGGTCATATGTGTTGACAAGGGAGACCACAACACATTATGTTTGATCATCGCCCCTAACTAAGAGGGAGTGTTAATGTTTGTAGGTTCAGTCATATGATCACTTAGAATACATATAATACTTAGATATTGATTAATAATAATATATTGTATTTGTATATATATATATATATATATGTTATATTATATATATTATTATTAATATATATTATTCTAATATATTATTGATTAATGAAACATTATAAAATGAATAGACATGTCCCATGAAGGGACATGTCTCTCATAGCCTCATTCCCAATATAAATAAGAGAGATTGTTGCATTTGGAAAACACATACTGTATCCAATTTAGGTAGTGCTATTGCATTTGCAGCGATCCTTAAAATCTCAACATAAGAATCATTTCTTTGCTTTTTAAACAAAATAAACTTATTATCTTCATAAGGAAACATAATAGTTCACCTTTCTTTATATAAATAATGAAATATACTTCAATAAATCTACATCTTTTCTTTTCTAAAACAAAGATTAAGATCACATAATTTTGCAAGGGATATAGTAAAATCTTTCTTTCATATATTTACATAAAATAACTTCTTACAACTTTCAAATTTCTGAATATATCAAATACCCCTCTTTTACAATAGACATGAAATACATATTATCCATAAGACTAGGAACACAAAAACTTCACAAAATTGGAGAACTCCACAAAACTCCATCCAAAATTTTTTCCAAAGGAATTCATAGCATAAACTTGCAACAAAATATATGTTGACCATGGAGGCACACCTCCCAACCTAGGCCTTGACAAGGCCATCCCCTAGCTAGGTGAGTAAAGAGTGAACTAGTACAAACAAGAAAACCTATAACAATTTTTCAAACAAGAAGACAAAACAAATCCCATAACAAAGGCATATACAGAGGCCTTCAAAAGACCATTAAAAATAGGGTGAAAGTGGACCATACCCATGGGGATAATCCAAGTTGATATAAAGGAAACAAGTTCCACACATGGGATCAAAAATTATTATTTTCTAAAATCCTCCTCACTTCAAAACCATGGCTTCAAGTCAATATAACTCCTTATGGCCCCAAATTTCCCACAGGAAAAAATTGGCATCATGGAGACAAAAACATCCATGTTTATCCCTCCCACACATGGGGAGACTCTACACTAGCAAGGCTATCATTGGACCCTTCACCCCTCAAGGTTACTCTACCCTCCCAAGGGTAAGTGTGCCTTGAAAACACCCTTAACAACAAACACAATAAAACTCAATACTAATAAAAATACATAACAAGAAAATAAACTAAACACCCATGAACATCAATGGGGTTCTTCAACAAGATTAAAAAGGACTCCATGAGAGAACATCGAAGCTTCCAACATACTTTGCACCAAAATTGAAATATTATGAACACCAAACTATTATCCAAGCTTAAGGCAATGAGAATTTTGAGAAGAGTGTCTCCACTTTATCCTAGGCTTCATCTCTAGAATTTATTCCATTTCTAGCAAGTCTCTAAGAGTAGAGAGTGGGTGAATAACCTAGAAAGTGTACCAAAACCCCTCTAAATTCTTTCCTACTCAACCAATAACTTACAACCTTAAATGGAGGAGTACCCTTACCATAACTTCTCCAAATATCTTCATCCCCTCATAAATGAGGTTCAAAGACTAAATGGAGTTAAGAAGATGGCTTGCCCAAATTCTCAAAACTCTTAAACTCGTAGCTTGACTTTGGAGATATTTAAGAGGTGTCATTAATGAGTTTTGGGCCTCATAATGACCAAAATTCAGCCCCTGACCCCTAGTATACCAAGTGGGGTAGTTAAATTTGACCCTAACTACCCTATAGAATCTTCCTAAACCCTTCAAAACCTCACTTGAAGTTAACCTACAAGTTTAACTATCCTTGAACCATCTAGAGGCTTTCTAACCCTGGGGTAAGCATGATAACTCTATAGGTTAGCCCTCTAGTTGTTGTCATACTTATCCTAGTTAAAAGGCTTAGTCATGCCTCATACACCCATGTGTCAAGTGACACTACATAAATTACAACCCATTACACACTTAGCATGACTAAACATAATTTCACATTTAATAAATTAAATACAACCATTCAAAAACACATTTATGAATAAAATACAAGACAACGAGGTTCCTATCTCTTCACTAGACAGAACCTTGGTTTCACTGATAAACATAGATCCACTATTTATTCCCTATATTTAGAACCATGGTTAATCTCCTACACACTCATTGCAAACATAAGTAGTCCAAGAAATCACCATAATAACATAGAAACGTAAATAATATAAATCAAACACATAACAACTAGCACTTTCATTTTAATAATCTATTATAACATAATACCACATCTGCATTTGATCTTAATATACATAAACATGAGTTTTTGAATCAATTTGCATCATATTAACACCCCAATATATCCATCATTTTGTTAGCATGAATGCTGATGGTATTCCTATGGGGGAGTATCCTAGTAATGTTGGAGGCATACTACAATGGTTTTCTATTGCATTCATGATAGCATTTGTCATTGATGACAACATATGTTATTGACTGGTCATTTAGAAGCTTGCATAATAGGTTGTAGAGAATTGTACAGACATTGTACAGAGAATTAACATGTGTGAACTTAGAGGAAGACTCTTAATGATGTCTTGGGTCACCATCCTTGATCACACATTCTTATGAGTTGATTGGATAGAGTTATAACTGGTTTACTGACAGCTATTTCTCAGGAGACAAAAACTGTGTTTTTCACAGAGTTGATTGCATAACTTTGTGGATAGCACTCATGGTTGTTTAAGTTATGATGTGAAAACATAGGTTCATGTTGAACACTGGTTGTAGAGCTTATTGAGATCATATGAAGTTGTGATCATACAAGTGACATCAAATATGCCATGTGTATTGGCGAAGACCTATTTTGAGGCCAACTTGGAACATGTTTCAAGTAATGTGATGTGCGAGCTTAATCAATAGATCTAAATGATTAATTGATGTAGCTATTATGTTTTAACATTGTAAGAGGTGTCGTGTGCATCTTCGCATGGATCCATTTTGTATTTTTTAAATAGGATTTATCCTATGAAGGCCAACCTAGACTTAACTATTATAACTTATATATAAGGACTGGAATCCTTGGAAAATATGTGTAGAACTGCATATGTGAGATGCATAGGTGAATGCAATATTAAGCTTGCATTGGATACTATTTGAAGAATAATGGTTGTACACTAAGGCACAAGGTGGAGCTTTCTTGGTAGCGATTGAAGGCTGGAAGCAGTTTCAGAACAAAATTATCTTAGACTTGAAGTTATGAGGTTTGGAGAACCTGAGGGTAGATTTAACTCTCAAATATCTTGATCAAGTTGATGTATTGTACACTCCTAATAGGGTAATTTCCTTTAATAGGGTTGGACTCCTAGTAGGGTCGATTCCTTAATTGGGATCACATTGTAAAGACTCCTAACAGGGTCTATCCTTTAATCATGACCTACCTATTGTAATACTCATCTCTTAACATAGTCAGAACTCTTAATAGTGTTATTATACCTATAGTGCAGATATTTGTGGGTACCATTCCCACCGAGATTTGTCCCTTAACAGGGTTTTCCTTGAGAAAAAAACTTGGTGTCTATATGTATGTGTGTTATTACTGCATTCATCTTTCAGTTTAATATTTTGTTATCAGCAATAAGTTTGAAGTATTTTGTATTAGCATCAACTGATTCAACCCCCCTCTCAGTTGATTGGGATATTGTTATTGTAACAATTGGTATCAGAGATTTGATCCTCAGTCAGGAAGCCTAAAAACTTGAGGTAAAGATCATAATGGCCTTATTCATAAATGAGAGTCCTAAGTTTGATACAAAAAATTTTGACACACGGAAGGAGAAGATGAAGAAACATCTGATGTGTATGGGATTGGAATATTGGCTCATTACATGGAAAGATGTGCCTATCATGAAGGAACAAGACCTTGAAACACTTACTACTATTGAAGAAGAAAGGAAAAGTTTTGTATGCAATGTTGTTACAAATGAAGCCTTGGTTAACACACTACCTGATGGTGAATTCAATGAAGTAAGAGATATAACAAAGGCAAGTGAAATATGGAAAAGACTAATTGCACTCTATGAAGGAGATTAATACACTAAGCGAGAAAAGTTTAAGAATTGGAGAACAAAGATGGAGACAATACTAATGAAGGATGATGAAATAATAAGGATGTATGTTTAGAGAGTATCTAAATGTGTGATTGGAATGAGAAACAATGGAGGTACTTATATAGAAGATGAAGTCATAGAAAATATTTTGAGGTCTGTGAATCCTTATTACAAACCCAAGGTTATGGCTTTGGAGGAGACCATACCACAATACAAAGATTTCACCATAGAGATGTTAGTAGCTAAGATAACTACCTTTGAGACCATTGAACTAAAGGATGCACTACCTAAGGTAGAGACAACATTTAAAGCAATTTCTCATAGAACTAGATCTAGCAGGGTAATAAGCACATCAAAGTGTTAATATGATTTAGAACAACAAAGAGGGGGGGTGAATCAGTTGTTCTCAGGTCCTGATGTATAAAAAAAACTTAAAATTTTTCTTTAAATCAGATCCAATAACCAAAACAAACTCGCTCATCATTGATTCAATAATAGAAACATACAACAATGTAATCCACTACCCAGCTGTAACTTAACTTGTAAAACATAGAAATGTTCAAACCAAAACATTCACACAAGTATTAACACCAGGATTTATAGTGGAAACCCAATTTGGGAAAAACCACTTTGTAACATGCTACTATTATTTTCACTCTTCTGAAGTGAGCTCGGTAAAAATCCAATCCTATCAAAGGTTACAATACACACTGTCAGGTGTGACCCGGTTAAAGGATTTTAATACCTTGTTAAAAGTGAGCCTTGTCATAGGACTTACATACACTCCATTAGAATGCAACCTTGTTCAAAGGATTTAACATATGACTGTTAGGTCAACCTCTGTTAAAAGGATTTTTGACTGTTACAATGGTTAGAAAGTAGCAGCAATATCTATCTGAAAAATATACAACTCACTTTGCAAATATCAGATCCGATTCTGTATATTGATGCTAGTTTACTGACTTTGAAACTTTTCAATCTCCATCTCTGATCTGCTTGGGACTTTTCTTCAAGCAACCACCACAATTCTCCTTCAGCCTTTTCTACTTATTCAGTCAATAAAACTTTTTTGATCTTCCAACATTCTATGTTCACCCATGCACTTGCATATCCAAATGCTCAAGTTCCCTTTATACTTTCCTCAATTAGGTTAACTCATCTTATGCCACTCAATCTCATTCGTAGATCTTAGGGTTAGGCCAGATTCATTGAATCTACCCACTTAATGTTCTTCGGCTCCTTTTCTAGAATCATCTCAAATCTCTTAAAGATTTACAATAAAATGTTTTATAGTGCATTTAATGCTTTCAAACAATCAATAAATAAAGTCAACATGTTTTACATAATCCAAGAATTCAACAATGTCGGCTCCAAAATTAAATTCTCTTGAAATATAAAATTGCTGATGCTCGGTCAATACTGTGATCAACTACTTGGTCTTCATGTAGAAAGCTCGGTCATTACTAAAAATGTTTCCTTGGCTTACACTGTCTTCCTCAGCAATTAGCTATTGTTCGGTCGACACTAGAATTTTGCTCAGCATACATTGACTCAGTCGACACTAACATTACTTGGCTTAAACATGATTTTTCCATTCTTTGCATGGTCAAGCCTACCAGTTTAGTCTTCAATCTTACTAAGATAAACAATACATTGTCTCATCATTGTGCAACATAGTCAACTACACTTTGTAGTATCAAGATAGATCAACCTTTCCTTAGGTGCTGTTGTTACCAACCTTGCCTAGCCCCTTAGCAACACTCAAATAGATATAGTACTTTCCTAAGTAGCAATAGTCTTAATAGTTAAGGTTTGACATCAATGACAATACAACATTTGTTTCAATTACAATTTCCAACAATCTCCCTCTTTGGCATTGATGGCAACACCATATGATATTACTTGAATAACACATGGATTACCAACCAATCCAAAACTTATCTATTCATCAAAGAATTATTTATAATATCCTTAGCTTCATTCTAATTCAGAATCCTATAAGCCTCACTTCTATGACCGTCAGAAGTATTCAGATCTCCCTCTATCTTGATTCTTCATTTCAGTTCATCATCCTTAGCTTCAGTCTCATGTGTTATCATATTACTTCATCTCCCTCTTTGACAAAAATGCCAAAGCAGCAACTAAAACATACATCCATCAAATGTAGATAATATATATGCAACTCAGTGTTTCTCCCTTTGTCATCTTGCTTATGATTGATTCCTTCTCTTTGCTTCTTTTCACAACTCTAGGCCAGCCCTAAAGTGTGACAATCTTCTGCATCAATTTGTCAAATATTCTGCTATAGCACATTTGATGCAGTGCTCCTAGCTAGTCGAGGTAGCCTCAGTTAGGGGAAGGACCCCTAATTGACTTCTCAAATACTCATAAGCTTCTCTGGGTAAAGCTTTAGTGAATATGTCTGCTAATTGTTCTTTTGTATTCACATATTCCATTCAGACTTCTTTATCTTGCACTAATTCTCTCAAGTAGTGATACTTGATTGCAATGTGCTTGGTCTTAGTGTGCATCACTGGATTCTTAGAAATATTGATAGCACTTATGTTGTCGCAAAAAATAACAATAGGTTCAGTGATTTCTTCATTCATTCCTATCAACAATTGTTTTATCCATACCAAATTTGAATAGTTTATTGCAGCAACAACATACTCGGCCTTGGCAGTAGATTGGTAAATGCAATTTTGTTTCTTGCTTGTCCAGGAGACTAATCTCCATCCAAGAAAGAAAGCTCCACCACTAGTACTCTTTCTGTCATCTTCATTTCCTACCCAATCAGCATCTGTATAAACTCTGAGTTCAAATTTGTCATCCTTCTTATAATATAGACCAAAGTCAGTAGTTCCTTTCAAGTATCTCATAATTCTTTTTACAGCCATTATGTGTGTTTCCTTAGGATTGGCATAAAATCTTGCCACAATCCCAACAGCTAGTGCAATATCTAGTCTACTATGTACAACATACTACAATTTTCCAATCATGGATCTGTACAAAGTCTAATTCACTTTCGCAGCATCATCAATCTTAGATAAATTTTGTCCAGTAACCATAGGAGTTCCTATTGGTTTAACATCTTCCATCCCAAAAGTTTTTAGTATTTCATTAACATACTTAGACTATGTAATGAAAATTCCATTCTTCCTCTAATATACTTGTAAACCAACAAAGAATTTGATCTCACCAAACATACTCATTTCAAATTCAGTTTTCATTTCATTTGAAAATCTTTTACACAATGCATCTTGTCCACCAAAAATAATGTCATCCACAAAATTTTTTGCCAACAGGTCACCTTTACCTTCTTCATCTTTCATGTACAGATTGCTTGTGTCATTTGTTCTTGAAAATCCAATCTATATCAAGTAGTTGTGCAACCTCTCATACCATGCTCTGGGAGCTTGCTTCAATCCATATAATGCTTTGTTCAATTTGCACACCATGTGTCTTCTATTTGGATCAATAAAACCTTCTGGCTGTTCTATGTAAACTTCTTCTTCTAGTATACCATTAAAAAATGCAGACTTGACATCCATTTGATATACCTTAAAATATTTATAAGCAACATATGCAAGAAGAGTTCTTACTCCTTCCAATCTAGCTACAGGGGCAAATGTCTCCCCATAATCTATTCCTTCTTCTTGTGTGTAGCCTTTTCATACCAACCTAGCTTTGTTCCTAGTGATTTCACCATTTTCATTCATCTTATTCTGAAACACCCACTTTGTTCCTATAACATTTTTGTTTTCAGGTCTTGGCACCAGAGTCCAAGTATCATTCTTCTCAATCTGGTCAATTTCTTCATTCATTGCTTATATCGAGTCTTCACTCTCTAATGCCTCTCTAGTTGACTTGGGTTCAAATTCACATAGTAGGCATGTTGGATCCTTAGTCTTACTTTTGGTCTGAATTCTAGTATTTTTGTCTCCAATTATCTATTCAGGCTTGTGATGTCTTCTTACATATTTTGCCAAAATAGGTTCAGCTCTTCTCTCCTCTATTTCATCATGTTCCTCAACAAAATTGTCAGATTCAACTTCTGAATGATTGGCAACCTCTTCCTGATATTCAATAGCATTTTTTTGTAGCTCGACATGTTCTTGTTCTCTCTCAACACTATTTTCTTGATGCTTGGCAGCATTTGTCTGTTACTCGGCATTGCTTACTCGAGACTCGACATCAGGTGCAAGTCTGTTACTTGCCTCTTCTTCTTCCTCAATATACACAAAAGATCTATAATCTTCTGGTTCTCTTTTGTTGTCAGCTTCATTTCTTTCTGCATACTCATCAATTTTGACATTCACACTTTCCACAATTTTGTTAGTGTTAGAGTTCAAACACTTATAAGGTTTACTTTTTTTGGAATACCCTAGGAATATGCCTTCATCACTTTTAGCATCAAACTTTCCATTCCTAGTGTCTTTTAATATATAGCACTTACTTCCAAATATTCTAAAGTATTTAACACTCGGTGCATGCCCATGCCATAATTCATAGGGTGTCAGATTTGTACCTTTCTTGATTTGTACCCGGTTAAGAGTGTAGACAATAGTGCTTATAGCTTCTTTTTGGTATTTTTGTGCCACATTCTTTTCAATCAACAATGTCCTTGCACAATCCAAGATAGATCTATTTCTCCTTTCTGCTATACCATTTTGTGAAGGTGTTTTAGGTGCAGACATCTATCTTTTAATTCCTCTATCATTGCAAAATAGATTAAATTCATTTGATGTAAATTCTCCACCTCAGTCAAATCTAAGACATTTTAGGTTCCTACTTGTCTCCTTCTCAACCTTAGCCAAATACCACTTAAAGAATTGAAAAGCTTCAGATTTTTCTTTTAGAAACATTACATGCATCATCCTAGTATGATCATCAACAAATAAGATAGATTATCTAGCACCATAGTAACTTTGTACACCCATAGGTCCACAAAGGTCAGTATGAACCAAATCTAAAATGTTTTTAGAAGTAAAGGATTTTCTCTTAAAACTTGACTTTGTCACTTTTCCTAATTGGAATTCCTTGCACATCACATTCTCAGGTTTCTTCAATCTAGGTAGACCTCTTACCTTTTTCTTCTTACTTATCTCTACTAGATTGTCAAAGTTAACATGACACAACCTTTTATGCCATAAACAAATATCATCAAGTTGTGCAATTAAACATGTTTCTTCAGATAGGTCAAGATAGAACAAATTACCTCTAGTCTGATCTCCACTTCCAATTAGTTCTCCAGTAGCATTAAATATTTTAGCTTTCTTATGATGAAATTCCACTCAGTAACTAGTTTTGTTAAGATGAGCAACACTTAACAAATTATAATTAAGACCTTCAACCCAATATGCATTTTCACAAGATATCTTATCAGTCATTTTAATCAAACATTTTCTTGTAATAGGACATGGTGCATCATTACCAAATTTTACTCTTTTACCTCTGTAATGATGTAAGGTCTCAAACTTATTTTTGTCATCAGTCATGTGATGTGAACATCCACTGTCAATAATCCATTTATCATTCTTGTTTACATAGGATATCAATGTAGTTTTCTCATCCTCATCAGATTCATCTTTCATTGCAACATAGACTACCTCAATTTCAAAATCATCACCATCAGTGTCAGTTTCTTTTTTAGCAATGTAACAAGATTTCTTACCTTTTCCTTTGTAGTCTTTGTTCCATCGGTGGCTTCTATCATTTCTTCTATCTTTGTGTTTTCTTTTTCCTTCATCATCTTTATCCTTCCTATTAGGACATCTAGGAGCTATATGACCAACTTTATTACATGCAAAACATATAATAGGGAGTTTACCTTTATACTTTCCTTTTCCCCTTCTTAGTCTTCTAGCCATAAGAGCTTCTAGATCTTCTAGTCCTTTATCAGAAGTGTCACTGTCACTTTAACTTTCACTTTCACTGATGCATCTTTCTTTTTCTTTCTTTGGCTTGTTTAGAACTAGTTGTGACTTGAAAGAAGATTCAAAATTTCCAATGCTTCCAATAGTGAAATTATCATAGTTAGAGAGTTCAAAAGTAGTAAGCTTACCGACCAAACTTTCCAAAGTAAGCACATTAGCAGAGTTGCATCTAGATTCCTGAATAGATGAGATCTTAATAACATATATAGGACATAGGGTTCTTAGTACTTTCCCAATTATAGTTTCATCATCAATAGCACCATTTTCTCCTCTAATAGCATTCACAACTTCTTTTATTCTACCACAATATTGTGCAATGTTTTCTCCTTCTTGCATTCTCATTTCATCAAACTTACCTCTAAGACTTTTGGCCTTTTCTTTCAGCACATTTAGGTCACAACCATAGATCCTTGCAAGAGTGTCCCACATATCCTTAGTAGTTGTGCAATCCTTAATGTCCTCAAATTCTGGATAGCTTAGGGAAGATGCAATTTCTAGCATTGCCTGATTATGTTCTTGCTTAGCTCTCATTTCTTCGACAGTCAAAGGTGTGATAGGTGAGACATAGCTATTCTCAATGTAGTACTTTGTAGAGTCACCAATACCGGCCAGATGCAGCTTCATCAAGCTTTTCCATGCAGGGAAGTTTTCCTTGTTCAACTTCGATACATCCTTCTTATACATCCTGATCATTTTCTTCAAGCCCCTTTAAACTTGATTTCTGTCAACACTAATAATAAGAAACAAAGCTTTGATACCAATTGTTAATATGATTTAGAACAACAGAGAGGGGGGGTGAATCAATTGTTCTTAGGTCTTGATGTATAAAACAAACTTAAAACTTTTCTTTAAATTAGATCCAATAACCAAAACAAAATCGGTCATCACTAATTCAATAATAGAAACATACAACAATGCAATCCACTACCCAACTATAACTTAACTTGTAAAACATAGAAATGTTCAAACCAAAACATTCACACAAGTATTAACACCATAATTTATAGTGGAAACCCAATTTGGGAAAAACCACTTTGTAACATGCTACTATTATTTTCACTCTTCTGAAGTGAGCTCAGTAAAAAGCCAACCCTGTCAAAGATTACAATACACATTGTTAGGTGTGAACCAGTTAAAGGATTTCAATCACCCTGTTAAAAGTGAGCCTTGTCATAGGACTTACATGCACTCCATTAGAATGTAACCTTGTTCAAAGGATTTAACATATGACTGTTAGGTCAACCTTTGTTAAAAGGATTTTGACTATTACAATGGTTAGAAAGTAGCAGCAGTATTTATTTGAAAAATATACAACTCACTTTGAAAATATCAGATATGATTCTATATACTAATGCTGGTTTACTAACTTTGAAAGTTTTCCATCTCCATCTCTGATTTGTTTGGAACTTTTCTTCAAGCAACCACCACAATTCTCCTTCAGCCTTTTCTGCTTATTCAGTCAATAAAACTTTTTTGGTCTTCCAACATTCTCTGTTCACCCATGCACTTTCATATCCAAATGCTCAGGTTCCCTTTCTACTTTCCTCAATTAGGTTAACTCATCTTATGCCACTCAATCTCATTCATAGATATTAGGGTTAGGCCAGATTCATTGAATCTGCCCGCTTCATGTTCTTCGGCTCCTTTTCTAGAATCATCTCAAATCTCTTAAAGATTTAAAATAAAATGTTTTATAGTGCATTTAATTCTTTCAAACAATCAATAAATAAAGTCAACATGTTTTACATAATCCAAGAATTCAACAATGTCAGCTCCAAAATTAAATTCTCTTGAAATATAAAATTGCTGATGCTCGATCAATACTATGATCAACTACTCGGTCTTCATGTAGAAAGCTCAATCATTACTAAAAATGTTTCCTCGGCTTACACTGTCTTCCTTGACAATTAACTATTGTTCGGTCGACACTAGAATTTTTCTCGGCATACATTGACTCGATCGACACTAACATTACTTGGCTTAAACATGATTTTTTCATTCTTTGCTCGGTCAAGTCTACCAATTTAGTCTTCAGTCTTACTAAGATAAACAATACATTGTCTCATCATTGTGAAACATAGTCAAGTACACTTTGTAGTATCAAGATAACTCAACCTTTCCTTAGGTGCTATTGTTACCAACCTTGCCTAGCCCCTTAGCAACAGTCTTACCAGTTAAGGTTTGACATCAATGACAATACAATAATTGTTTCAATTGCAGTTTCCAACACAAAGATCTTGGAGAATATACTAAAGAATGGGAAGAGATTCAAAGTATAGACAATCAAGTGGATGGGAAGATCATGGCCCTGATGGCTCAGAGAGAAATGAAAGGTAAAGGTAATTTTGGAGGAAAATTACCCTTGAATTATTTTAATTGCAATAAGGTTGGTCATTTTGCATCTAGATTTCCAACTAGAGTACCTAAGCATAGGCCTAAATATATAAAATACAAGAATGATAAGGAATGCTACTATGCTAGTGATGAATCTAAAGATTTAGATGATGCATTCAATGATGTATTGGGTTTTGTTTCTATCAAAGAAGAGGATCCTATCCATGAAGAAAAAGCCTTAGTTTCTCATGTTGATAGGAAACTTGATTGGATAATTGATAGTGGATATTCACATCGTATGACTAGTGAAAAAGATAGATTCATTCAGCTAAATAAGTTTGATGGTGGTTTTGTAAGATTTGGTGACAATACCCCTAGAATGATTGGTTGTAAAGGATCAATTACTTTGGATGGAAAACTAACACTGATGATGTACTATTTGTGGATGGCTTAAAACATAACTTGTTAAGTGTTGGACATCTTTTGGATATGAGCTATCATTTAGAATTTAAGGATGGTCATTTCTCTATTAGAGGAACTAATTGAGAATTGATCACATCTGGTACTAAGACTAGAGGTAATATATTCTAGTTAAACTCCACTGAGGTTAGTTATTTTGTTGCAAAGACTGATGAAAATTGGTTATGGCATAGAAAGTTTTGTCATATCAACTTTGACAACATGGTAAAAGCATCTAATAGTAATGCTATCAGAGATCTACCTAAAATTGTGAAACCAGCCAACACTACATACAGAGAGTGTGTCTTGGGAAAGAAGACAAGAAGTAGTTTTGCAAGAAAAGGATACTCATCAAATGGAAAGTTGGAATTGATTCATACATATCTTTGTGGACCTACACAGACTAGGTCATACTTTGGAGACAAGTACTTTATTATATTCACTGATGATTACTCTAGAATGTTGTGGGTAGGATTTCTTAGAGGAAAATCAGAAGCATTTGAAACTTTCAAGTTTTATAAGGCAAAATTTGAGAATGAGAAAAGCTTGAGGATAAAGTGTTTAAGATCAAACAAAGGTAGATAATTCACTTCACATGAATTAAATACCTTTTGTGAGGAACATGGTATTATGAGGCAAACTTTGGCACCTAGGACACCACAACAAAATGGAGTTGCTGAAAGAAGAAATAGAATAGTTCTTGATGTTGCAAGAACCATGTTGATATAAGGAAAGGTCCCACAGTAAGACACACTATTATTTATTTCAAAATATTTGGAAGTAAATGCTACATTAAGAGAGATGAATGTATAGGAAAATTTGATGCTAGAAGTGATGAAGGCTTATTCCTCGGGTACTCTACTAGAAGTAAAGCCTATAGATGATATAATCTGAGAGCTAGGAAGCTGATTGAAAGTGCTAATGTGAGAGTAGATGAAAAGTTTCAAGTTAGAGAAAAATATTGTGGCTCTAACCCCTATGAGATTTCTTTTGAAAACATAAGTAATAATGAGGACAATATGAAGACAAAAAAAAGTGAGAATGAAAGGAATGAAGCATCACATGATGTTTTGGAAATTTACAATGGCATAAGTGTGGATTTGAGGGAACAAACCACACCCAATTTTTTTTCATAAATCATCCTAAGGATCAGATCATTGATGACAACATCAAATGAACTAGAATAAGATTATGAAACAGAGAAGAGAGGTCACAATCTACAAATTCCATTTGCTTGATCTCACAAGAAGAACCACAATCCATAGATGAGGCATGTAGAGATGAATCATGGATCAAAGCCATGATGGAAGAATTGGAGTAGATTCAAAAGAACAACACTTGGGATTGGTTCCAAGGCCTAAAGACAAAAATGTAATTAGCACCAAGTGGGTATATAGAAACAAGATGAATGAAGAAGGCATTATTGTTAGAAAAAAAGCAAGATTGGTATGTAAAGGATATTCACAACAAGAAGAAATTGATTTTGAAGAAACCTTTGCACCTATTGCTAGAATTGAGGCAATTAGATTATTCCTAGCTTATGCTGCTCATAAGGATTTCAAAGTATATCAGATGGATGTGAGATCATATTTTCTTAATGGAGACTTGGAAGAGGAAGTATACATTGAACAACCTGATGGATTTCCTTTGTTAGGGAATGAAGATCTAGTTTGTAGATTGATGAATGCTTTGTATGGGTTAAAACAACTGCCAAGAGCTTGGTATGAAAGATTGGACAAGTATATAAATCATTTAGGATTCAAGAAAGGCAATGCTGACAAAAATTTATACTTAAGAATCAATAAAGAATGTATCTTGATTGTTGAGGTTTTTTTGATGATATTATCTTTGGAGGAAAAAATGAAATGAGTAACAAGTTTGAAGATGAGATGAAAAGTGAATTTGAAAATGTCTATGATTGGGGAGATGAAATTATTCCTTGGAATACATATTAGTCAAAGTAAAGAAGGGATATTCATATCTCATACAAAATATCTTAAAAAATTGTTGAAATTTTTTGGCATGGATGATAATAAACTTGTTGGAACCCCTATTGTAACTGGGGCTAAGCTATCTTTGGAAGATGAAGAAAAAAATGTACCTCAGATAAGGTATAGATCAATGATCGAAGGTCTTCAATATTTAATACACACTAGACCTGATATTTCTAATGCTGTTGGAATTGCTGCAATATTTCAAGTAGATCCTAAAGAATCTCATCTTATGGCAGTAGAAAGGATATTTAGATATCTAAAGGGAACAATTAATTTTGGTCTATGGTATGATAGATCACAAGACTTCACATTTCATGCTTTCATTGAAGCTGATTGGGTAGGGAATGTAGATGACATAAAAAGTACCAGTTGAGGAGCATTATTTCTTGGTAAAAGGTTGGTCTCTTGGCTTAGCAAGAAGTAGGATTGCATTGCTCAGTCTGCAACAGAATCAGAATATGTTGCAACAACAATTAATTATACACAGATCATATGGATGAAGAAGATGTTGAAGGACATTGAAGTATGTCTTAAAGATTAAATTACTATCCATTATGATAATAATAGCATGGTAGATATGTCAAATAATCATGTTATGAATTCAAAGACAAAACATATAGTATTAAAGTATCATTTCTTGAGAGATAAAGTAGCAGAAAAAGAAGTAAAGTTAGAATATGTGAACACAAAGGAAAAAATAGCAAAAATTTTCACAAAACCTCTACCTAAGGATACATTTGAGCATTTGACAGGTATGCTTGGGGTCATGCCTCAAACTACTCTTGAATAATTAATTCAGGAATTGCATTAGTCCAGGAATATCAAAGCACTATTTCATTCTCTGGATTGAATGCTTGATGCTTCTCCTATGGGGGAGTATATGTATTTGAGCTGAGTTACTAAGAAATCTTGGAGACATAATGAAACCTTTGACATTGATGTCAATGGGTGAGAGAATGACATGTGAAAAATAGTATAAGAGGATCATCCTTTGGAGGATTTGATGATTGATGAAGAGGATTTGAAAAGATGCTGATGTAGATATAATATAGGCATGTTTGGTATGTATGGAAATTAGATGTTTTTCATCTATGATGCCATAAATGCCAAAGGGGGATATTATTAGCATGAATGATGATGGTATTCCTATGGGGGAGTATCCTATTAATGTTGGAGGAATGCTACAATGGTTGTGTGTTGCATTCATGACAGATTTTTTCATTGATGGAAACATATGTTATTGACTATGCAGGAGGAGGAGAATCATGCTGAGAGTTAGGATAAGAAGATGGAATAGAAAAAGGAAATGCAGGAAATGAAAATCTAGATCCAAGAAATGCAAAAAACCATGAAAAATATGACTACTAAGCTGGGAAAGATGGAAAATAAGGTTTTTGATAAGGTGAAAAACAAAAATAAAGATGAGGATTGTAGTGCCGAGATGAGCAAGATAGTTAATGATAAGGTGAAAGAATTAGAAGCCAAAATTAGCAACATGATAAAAGGTGTTCTGAGTCATAGCAATGAGGGTCTGAAGGTGACGATTATGAACCTAAATATGTTGCATAACTATCTAGAAAGGAACATGCTAGAAAGAACTACAATTACCATTGATGAGGATGCTAGTAATACTGGTCCGGGGATGAGAAATAGAGGGCGCATCCAGAGGAGGGTCCCTGAAAAATTGAAAGAACTAAAGGAGATGCAAGAGACTATCTAGAAGATGGAAGACCTCCAGAAGAAGGTTGAAGAAATGATAACAGATAAATAGCTTGGTCTTGCTGGTAGTTGTTTTGTTGCTAGTTTTTCTTTTAGTTTCTATGTTTGAATTGTGATGCTGTTTGTTCCTACTTTTGTTTTCTAGCAGGTGTTTCACTTCAAAAATTTAATGCTCTATCTTTTTTCTTAATAGTAACTAGTTTTGGGTCCATGTAAAACCTACTTTTACCTTAATAAAAAACATATGTTATTGACTGGTTGTTTAGAAGCTTGCAGAATAGGTTGCAGAGAATTGTATAGACATTGTACAACAAATTAGCATATGCACACTTAGAGGAAGACTCTTAATGATGTCTTGGGTCACCATCCTTGATTTCACCTACTTATGAATTGATTAGATAGAGTTATAACTAGTTTAATGACAACTATTTCTCAAGAGACAAAAAATATATTTTTCACAGAGTTGATTGCAGAACTTTGTGGATAACACTCATGGTTGTTTAAGTTATAATGTGTGAACATAGGTTTGTGTTGAAAACTAGATGGAGAGATTATTTAGATCATATGGAGATGTTATCATATAGGTGACATTAGATATGGTGTGTGTATTGGCAAAGACCTATTTTGTGGCTGACTTGGAACAAATTTCAAGTAATGTGATGTGAGAGCTTAATCAATATATCTAAATGATTAATTAATGTAACTATTATGTTGTAACATTGTAAGAGGTGTTGTGTGCATCTTCGCATGGATCCATTTTATATTTTGTAAATATGTTTTATCCTATGAAGGTCGACCGAGACTTAACTATTGTAACTTGTATATAAGGATTGAAATCCTTGGAAAATATGTGCATAACTGCACATGTGAGATGCAGAGGTGAATGCAAGCTTAAGGATACATTGGATACTATTTGAAGAAATATAGTTGTGCACTAAGGAACAATGTGGAGCTGTCATGCCCCGCAAGGGAACCGGGAAGAGAACAAAGATTCTCTTTGTAAAGAAAACCTAAGCAAAAATTTATTTATTTTTTTTAAATTTTCAAAACAATAATATGAACAAAACCTAAACTTAGTTTCCTCCAAGGTTCCCTTTTATTTAATGCATGATTCATTTAAGGCCATTAAGTAAACTAAGAACAAGATAAAGTTCTCAAAACAAATTACATCATATCTTTAAGAAATACAAAATATTTTCATTTCAACTTTCCATTTAAACATCTATATTCCTAAGTATCCTTTATGAACAATATAACTTTTTAAAATCAATTAAAACTCATCTAAATACATTGCACATATACTACATAACTTGGAATGTCACAAAATCCTTTTTCTTTTCCAACATACATCTTAAACATAAAGTTCACATTTCCCTTTTCCCTTTTTCCTAAGTCTACCCATACATCATTTTGAATCACATCAATGATTACATTACATTCATCTCCTCATGGGAGGTAACAATAATTTTACAAAATGAAATATAATTACAAAGCCTTCATTCTTCAAAATTGGTACATAAGCAAGCATGAATCTCCAAACACTACATCCGCCAAAAGATACCTCGATAAAAGATTTACCACCCAACCATGTGGATACCAAAAAGGCCCACTCCCCCGTGCTAGGAGATAAACACCAAGCCCACAAAGAAGTAACTTACTAGGTTTTTACAAAGGGTTGAATAACAATTCCACAAATGAGGTTCACTTCACAAGGGTTCTAAGGTTTGGGTAGAAAATCCTAAGAAACAACCTAAGTGAGTGTCATCGCATAGCCCTCACCCCTTGGGTTGTCCTGGTACTAGCCACACTGGGCCCCGGCCCCCAAGTAGGCACATGCGGAATCGAATGCCTTTTGTACAGACAAGCACCATTCGATTGTACCTACGCATAGGTACCTTCTCCCACTCCCATCCATAGCCTTTACTAGCACTAATGGCATGGGCGAGGCACAGTTAATCTTTTTAATGTTTTAACCCATTCCCATAAGTTTAATTAAGTTTTCACTTGTTAAATAACTCTTCAGTCGGTTATCCTGGTCTAGCCACTTTAGGGCCCCGGCCCCGCACTGAGAGCCACTCACTTAAGGGTTCTTAGGTTTCCTACCCTTAACCCACATGTCACAATCACATCACAAACATAGTAAAACATATCATAAACACATTTGTAAGACTGCATCAAAGAGTAGAAACTAATAAGATAGTTTCTGAACATTTAGGGAAATTAGGAACGTTTAAGGATATTTAGAATGTCCTGATCCTTTAGACAACCCTAACCCTAAACTACTTCCCAAACACATCCTAACCCTATTAAGGCATCTAAATGCACTAGACATAACCTCTGCCAAACACATTTAAGGTTTTCACAAATTTCCATACGCCAAAATAACGCTTCTTAGATTTCAGTCTAGGCCTGACATTTGACTAATCTTGAAATTTGGCTAAGTCTGGTTTTATGAAAATCTAAAATCTAAAAATCACAAATTTATAAACTAAACTATACTATGAAATTCCTACTAAATAATAACTAAATTTAATAGAAATTTCAATATTCCAAATTTAATATTCACTAAAAACAAACTACCACAAAATAATAAAAGAAAACAAAATAGATTTAAAGTCATTTTTAAATAGGCTATTTAGTATTTCATTATTTTATTTTCCTCCTACAATCTCTCCTTATTTTTCTCCTATATTTCCTCCTTATTATTTTCCTATATTTCCTCATTATTCTCCTATAATTTCTCCTATATTTTACTAAAAGTTTAAATGATTTTACTAAATGTTATTGACATTTTATTTTATTATATTTTTTTAAAAATAAAAATAAAACATAACTCAAATGTTTTATTGAAACATATATATTTCAGAAACCAAAATAATATTTATATTGTATAAACGTCACCAAATGAATTCATATTAAAATGTTAAAATGTTTGTATTGATAGAATATTAAATGACGGAATAATATAATAATATAGCATTTGTATTACACTAATACAACATTTGTATAATGTACAGACGATTGACAAAATAATATCATACTACACACACTATTACCAATAATGCAATGATGTTTCACATATTATAATAATACATTTAATACTTCAACATTCTGTAATAATACGTTATTGCAGAATACATTAATCTATCAACCGTCTGCAATAATATACTATTACAGAACACATTAATATATTCACCCTACACCATACAATAATAATACGACATTACACCTATGTTTTGCAATAATAACACACATACAGAAACTTTCAACCAATCTAAAAATCACATTCATACTATTAAATTAAACCTATTTCTCAAGATGGAATCCAACCTGGAGTCCTGCGGAATCCGGTTGATGAAGATGAATCCTTCCTCTCTGTCTCTTTCCAGCAAGCCTCAAACTCTTCCTGGATGAACTCTCCAGCCTTTATTTTCCAAAATCCAAATGCCAAACTTTTCTGAATCTCCCCAAATTTTTCTCTGGCAATCATAATATATATCTCTATATATATATATATATATATTTTCCTCCCCCCCCTTACACAAGAAATCTTCCGGTAAATAAAATGGAGGTGGTGGTTGCACGGGTAAACCAATTGTGCAACCATCCCAACCTCTCACCCGTTAATAATATAGTTAATAATATGGTTTGTAAAACCATTCCCGTAAGGGGTAATCATATTTTATTTAATAAGGTTTTAATTTTTTTTTTTTTTGTCTCCTAAATTTAAGGATGACAAAATAGAGAATATATTCTTAAATATTAATTTCCTAACTTACTTAGCCATGGTAATAGAATTTACCAATCCTATTTACCACTAATAAGAATAACATAAGAATAATTTCCTTCACACAAATAATTAATTTATTATATAATAATATATATTAATATATGTATTCATAGGCATATGTGTGCACCCATATGCTTATGGTACATATACCATAAATCATACACATTATTATTAATATTAAATATTAAAATAACATTATTATAAAATATATTATTTATTATTAATGATATTAAATCTCACGATTTAAATCACATACCAACTCGTTCACACTAGTATGCATATACGTAACTTTTAATAATGATAAATTACTAAGTCATACCTATCAAAAATCTACTTACAACTTTGAACATGCCATGAAGACAAGACCTAGCTACCAGATCCACAAATCAACCAACTACAAGATCGCATAATGCCTCCACACAAGGGACTAACTCGACACCTCCCACCTAAGGGTAAAAGGATCAAAGGTGAGGTTTCTTCCTGTGGAACCTGGTGATATCTCTGTAACAACAACAATGATCGAGGATTTTGAGAGATCGCTCAGACCTGTGAAGCCAGGTGGAGACGATACCCAGTACCTGCAATCCTACATCACCAAGAAGAGATACATACATATACATATGGATATACAAATCAAATATATGCAAGTAGATGACTAGGATCGATACATCGTGTGGACCTCAACTGAGTGAGTAACTTCGACTTCGTCCTGAGTCATAAAAACACATCAATCACATATCCATGCAACATAGAAGATCATGATAATGGTTAGTATTTAAATCATTGGGTTAGATCCATAAGACATATAAAAATAGATGATTTTCAAATCTCATAAACATATAAATGATATAACCATAAATGAGCATATTAATCATCTGATAAACATAACATCATCCATAAAGCATAAATGTAAATGTATAGTCCTAACCATCACAATAGAATGTCCAAATCAGAAAGTCCAAGTATCAGCATAGGAGAGGTATTACAGGAGCTTTCTTGGTAGTGATTGAAAGCTGGAAGCAGTTTAAAATAGAATTATCTCAGACATGAAGTTGCGAGGTTTGGAGAACCTGAGGGTGGCTTTAACTCTCAAATCTCTTGATCAGGTTGATGTATTGTACACTCCTAATAGGGTAATTTCCTTTAATAGGGTTGGACTCCTAGTAGGGTCGATTCCTTAATTGGGATCACATTGTAAAGACACCTAACAGGGTTTGTTCTTTAATCAGGACCTACCTATTGTAATTCTTGGTTCTTAACACGATCATAACTCTTAATAGGGTTATTATACCTATAGTGCAGATATTTGTGGGGACCATTCCCATTGATTTTTTTTCCCTTTAACTAGGTTTTCCTCAAGAACAAAACTTGGTGTCTATATGTATGTGTGTTATTACTGCATTCATCTTTTAGTTCAGTATTTTATTATCAACAATAAGTTTGAAGTATTTTGTATTGGCATCAATTGATTCACCCCCACCCCTCTCAGTTGATTGGGATATTGTTATTCTAACACATTCTACATCATCAAAATATAATATTGTGTGTGAATTATGCACCTGAAAACACAACACTTCAATAGAACATTATATCAATTGTTAGAATGATCAATCAAACAAAGAAAATAACAATTGAAATTGTCTGATTTCTCTCTAACTAACACAAGTACGAAAATGATCTAAAATTTTCTCTTAGATTATAATCCTAAACAGTGACAATGCATGTTATAATGAGAGATTTAAGCCAAATATGTAATGAAACTAACAAATTCATCCAAATTATGCATGAAAGTCATTGATTCATCAATTCATTACTATCATCCAAATTGAAGTGTTATCTAATTAGCTATGAAATCAAATTAACAACATGAATGTATGAATTCAAATTAACTATATTCAACCTTGTTTGAGATTTGAAAATTCTCTTTTTATAGAATCTTGAGAATTTGAATGGCCATGATGCATCCATGAGGAGTGGTTGAGATGCTTCCAAGCTTGATACATGTGAGTAATCCATGTGATTAGCTCTCATTGTCTTGAGGTGTCTTTGGTGTCCCCTTTAAGGTGACATGTCAATTTAAAGGTAATTTATTCATTTCTTTTAATTAATTACTCTACCCATGAATTTAATGGGTTTGATTTAATTAATTATGCTAAGAGATAATCAAATTGACTTTGCTTGATTATTTGATGATAAATGCTTGAATTAGGATATTTTAATTATTTTATTAAATTTAATGAATTATGTTAATAATTAGGGATCAAATTAATACAATTAGGGTTTTAATCCCGAATTAGGGAAAATAGGGCCTTAGGTTCTATTAGCCAAATTTTAGGTGATTACATTTTCCCCTCTTTGAATTGCTTTGCGAACAACACATGGATTCAAAGAAAATCTGATTTAAAACATGATTCAGTAGAACTAATAGACTCAACGAGATTTAGAGAGCAACAAGAACTACTCTGAGCTCAAGTGATTTAGAGAGCAGTGAATCTACTCTGAAAGATTTACAGAGCAGTAAAGAGAACTACTTTGAATTTGAGAACTTCGAAGTTGATCAAACAAAATCCTACTTGATTCAAAAGTCATCAATTTTGAACTTGATCAAATGAGAATTGACCATACTAATTCCAAGCTTGAGTGAACAAAAATTGATAAGAGATTTGAAAAATAATTCTAGCTAAATTTGATTTGCAATAACTAAACATGTTGACAAATAACCAATTTGATTTTGATTTAAAGCGATGAAATTGATCAAATTCGTAAAGATTAACAATCTCAACTTGATTGAAGAAAACTGTCATGCCCTTGGCGTTCAAAAATTTGATTTGAAGAAATGAATTTTAGTATGATTATGCCCCCCCAGGCCCAAAATCAGAATAAATTTAGATAAAATCAATGTTTTCAAGCATTTAGGAAGAATCACAATGATTGAAATGAATCTGGATCAAGTGTAGATCATTTAGGAAGTGTTAATAAGCAATTAGGATCGATTTTAGTGTTAATAGAACATTGTTTGACCAAGTTTGGCTAAGAAGATGAGATAGATGACCAAGCTTGACTGATGTTTAAGCAATATCCTAGTGTAAAAATTTGATGCATTTGTGAGAAAATTACTTTTTACAGGTTTTGGTAAGCTTTCTATGCATTAATTACACTTTGTGCAGCTTTTGTTAAGTGCGTTTGCCTGAACTTTGACTTTCTATTGACCATTGATCTGAGTAATAACTATTATTGAATTAATATGCGATGTTTGCAGTATCCTTTCTACTCATTTTACCCCTGTTTGACTACAATTTGACCATAGTTGACTTCTAAATTTTAACAGTTGACTTTGCTTTGTAACTTGATTTTTGCATCACTTAAGTGATATAGATCACCTGTTTCAATTTCGGTCTTGATATGAAGCTTCTGTGATGTCTTATTATGAATGTTCTTTAAGGCTCCGAGGCCCCTAGGAGGCTTAAATAGGTCAAAAAGGTTTATTTTACTATTTATTTTCACTTTTACCATAGTAAATCTTTTGAGCTCTGAAGCAAAATGTTGTACCCAGAGGAGAAGCACCGATTTGAGCTAGCTTGGTGATATGACCGACCACCACATTATGTAGCACTTGAGTACCCTATAACGATCCCATTTCAGTTTGTAAATTTGAATATCTGTACTTTTTATGAATTTTAGGGCTAAAACCATCTATGTTTGCATCCCGTATGTGGGATCGCATCCAATTTTTTACAAAATTCTAGGTCTCATCCTGTATTTCCTGGATCGCACCCTGTCGGGACACATCCGGTCTTTTTAGGTCAAATTCATAGGTTTTTCATCAACTTTTTGTATTTGGTTGAAACAAGGTTGCATTCAGATTCTGGATCGCTTCTCAAATTTCTTGTGTCCTATCTGGGATTTCTTGGCTCATATCCTGTTAGGGCATCGCATCCCAAGTTTCTTGGATCACATCTAGGAAATAGGATCACATTCAATTTGTCTTGATTTTTGAGCCAATTTTACTTGTCTGTTTGAACTTTTTAGGTAATTTTTAGTCAATTTCCTTTGTCTAATGCTGACATAGTGCCCCTATTTTCTATTGTGTAGATGAATTTCAATGTTGTTTCCTTTAGATCTCCTTGAATGACTCAAGTGTTGGAGTTGCATGAGAAGATTTCTCTTGCTGATAGATGTACTATTGCTCATTGTGGCCTCTGGAGCTTGGCCAATTTACCTGATATTCGGGTAAATCATGGGTTGTTGACAACCCTTTTCAAGCATTATCATTCTGAGCACAACACATTTCACCTACCCACTGATGAGATGACAGTGACTCCTGAGGAGGTCTGGTGCATCTTACACATTCTTGTGATGGGGTCTCGGGTAGAGTACAAGGTGAGTGCTCGAGCGGAAATGGCAGATGGACAAAGAATTTTTCATGATGACACCATAGAGAGATGTTATATTAGTTGGGATCACATGGTGGCCAACAATGAGAGACTCCCTGTATATCTGGCTGGTCTTGTAGGAGGACTTATGATGCCAGACCGAGGATGACATGGATTTATATGCGGATGGTCTAGGGTAATTGAGGATATGATCCAATCACCTCGTTAATTTTCTTAGGGGAGTTTTATTTTAGCTCATATGTATAGGTAGCTTCATGAGATTATTTACCAACATTCTTGTACTATGACTATAGGGATTTTGGTACTTCAAATCTGGGTGTGGGAGCACATCCCTATCACATGGCCTATTGTTGAGCAACAACATGATGTAGAGCTATTATACATCTATATGTATTTTGGTATACTTCAGCAGCCCCATCTAGGCAAGCTAGATTACTGGCACTGAGTTTTAGATGATGTCACTGATGTTGTTTGGAGGCCATACTTGGATTGTGAGTAGTGGCCATCTGATGTCTAAAAGATTCCCTATTTCTTTCACAGTAGATATCTTATTGGTAGGACATGATACATTATTGAGAGGTTTCTGATCACACGTGTCTCGAGGTAGTATGGCAAGATTCGGGGCACATCACAGGAGAGTGCCATAAATGCCAAGATTAGAGACAAGGAGGCACAGTGGGGTCTTGTTTGATCTATGAGGCTGCTTTACATGAGATATCATAGATGACACCCATTGCATGGGATTATCATCATGAGATTAACGATGGTAGTGTTATAGATGGCTACCATACTTACTATATCCAACATCCTTATCCATGGTTTACTGCTCCTAATGAGGTTGCTCCTTGTCTTGAGGATGCTCTTGACTATGATCCTGTTGATGAGGGTGGTGGTCGAGGTCAATTTCTAGAGGTGGGGACAATGGTCATGGTAGAGATAAAAGATGTGATAGAGGGAGAGATGGTGCTTGCAGAGGTGCAGATGGAGGAGGTGGAGGAGATAGAGGTGGAGGTGGAGGTGGCGGAGAGGGCAGCAGGTGATGGGCCTCTAGTGGAGATGTTGGCCAATATAGTCGACAATGTAGATTGAGAGTACATGCCCTATAGAGGGATACCAATCCTCTCCTACATAGGGATTAGCATGCGTAGTAGTAGAGGGAAATAATAGGAGGTGATGATGAAGATCAACAATAGGTACCTAGAGATCCTCTTGCAGGTGGTGATGGAGATCCTCTGTCATAATGTGAGCATGACAGGGCTGCATTACAATTGGAGGCTACCACTCTTAGGGCACAAATTTTAGAGCGAGACTCACAACTATCATAGATGAGAGAAGAGATGGACATATACGTGTATACAACCACTCACCAGAGACAAAGGGCCATGTACTACTTTGATTATATTATGTTGTTGTTCTGGCCACTCAGAGGGCTTCATTGTATTCAGTTATAACATAGTCATTTGATAGTGCTATGCCTCCACCGATCCCAGGCAGAGCAGATGTGCCCCCTCCTGATCCTCCATGAGAGGATGAGGGTGATAGCTAGATTTGAGACATTGTATACTCCTCATTTTTGTATCATGGATATATTGTACCACAATTGACATATCTTGTATACTGTACCATTTTTTTATTGATGTACACTTTGATGTCTCATGGACTTTTTATTGTTGATACATTGATACTTGTTCATTATTCATGCTCTAGTATACAATTTTGATACTCTTTCTCACATGTTGATGATATATTGATGCTTTTATGATTTTGATAATCATATGATATGGATATCTTATTTGATTTATGTTGCTTCATGTGATGTTTTCTGATTTCTGCACATGTGATATATACTGATATGCATCTCATGCTTTGGATATTGATGTGATGTTCATACTTGGCCATGATTAGATTATGTTAGATTGTGATGATATGATGACATCATGATATATTTCACTGATATATGCTTATGTTTTTTGTATTTTCAAAGATTTATAGATGTATGGAATGAAAACTTATGCAAATGTATGCAATCTTTATTTTATGTGTTTATATGTATGTATGAGATGTAATGCGATACAATGTATGGACATCTCAACTTTATTTATGTATGGATGATTATGGATGCACTATGCAGACATTTTTATGATATGAGGTAGTTTATGGAAATGGATATCAATGACATATACTCAATCATTTCATTTAAGCTCTTATGATTTCATGATGTACTTGGTCAAACATGGCAAATGATTAATGTTTTTAGAATTTTCAGCTAAAGATGCTTAGATAATTAAATTCACACATTCATACTGATGCAACTTAGAATGAATGCAACTATATGAAAATGAATGCAATTTAAAATGAAATTAAATGCAGCTAAAACATGAAATGCATCTAAATGAACCTAAAGCAAATTAATATGAGATGCAAGTAAAATGAACCTTAATGCAATTAACCAATGAAATGCACCAAACTAAGATACCTATGATAGTCACTATTTATTCAAAGTGGATCAATTATCATCATAGAGCATTTCTAGGACCTCATAGGTTAGTACAATTTTCACTGATAGATTTAGCAATAATGAAAATATGAATACTTCCCTTTCATTCATCATGTCGAAAGATGACCTAAATATTAAAGCATATAGGCTAGAATGTTCTGTCAGTTACTTCTTATTTGATATAAACCCTTTTCTTTTCTGGTGCATAATGTGTAAATATATACCCGTAATGACCTTTTATTTTATATTCATATCCTTGGGTATAATCCAATTTACTATGTACCTTACTAGGAAGTAGTTTTTCATTGTAGTTTAAAATAGGCAATGAAATAAATCCAACCTCACTAAAGCTTTCATAGGAAATAGGTCGAGGTGTATGTGGTGTTCCAATCGTGATGGAGGCACTTATCATAGACACCCATTCCCTACGATCACCTTAGATAATCGGGTTTATCACCACAAACAGAAGACAAAGAAAATGTCATGCCTCCAGTCCTTGTCTCTCTAGTCCATTGTTGACATCATCGAGTCACTCAAGGAAACATAACAATAAAAAATTGATAATAATTAGAAAAATTCATCATTACTTTATAATCAATGTATTTTCTTTGAAACAGTTGCAATTATAATGTTTAGGAACACTGTTGATTAATTTACAAACACACACATAGAAATTATTATCAATCATTGATTTCTCTTTCATCCATAAGTAGCTCACCTATTAGCGTTTAGAAACACCCCTATCATCATGACATATTGTTTAGGAACACTTTTAGGTCCAAGTATTAAGAAATACTATTTATGGTAGTATTGAGAAATACCTCTATTTTTGTAGTCTAATGTCTATTTTGGACTAGGGTGGTATTGGGAAATACCTTTGTTCATACTTCAACGTCTATTGTGGACTAGGGTGGTATTGAGAAATACCTTTGTTTGTAGTTTAATGTCTATTGTGGACTTTACTCTTAGCAGAAAGTCCTAACAATGACTTAGCGACATGTGTGACTTTGATTATTGCCCCAAGGGAAAACAATTTACCTAGGACCTTAATGTGGATAGATTCCATCCTTAGAAGGATATGATTTTCTGATAGTTCACTTTAGAATTTTGCGTGTCATGAAAGTGATTGGAAGATATGTACAAACTGAGATTTACATCAGCGAAATGTGCAAGCATTGTCTTGATAGATAGAGTGTTGATTACAAGTAGCATCTATTTACCAAGTTTTCACCTTTTGGCCAAATTTTTTCTATTTTTGCTATCATGGTGCCTGTTTACCAAGTTTTCACCAAGACACTTTTTCTCTTTTCCATTTTTTTGTACTTTTTCTTTTTTCTATTTTTTTGGACTCACCAGGCACCTATTTGCTAGGTTTTCATTGAGATGGTCATTTTTTCAGGACTTTTCCATTGTTTTTGATTTTTTTTCAGGATCCATATTTGATGTTTTTGTTTTTCTTCAGGAACTTTTTCTAATTTTTTTGTACTTTTTTCAGGACTCTTTTCACTGTACAAGTGCTATCTCAAGAATTTCAGGCATAAAACCTTTTCCGATGTAGAGTATTGATCAGATCTAGTAAAACATCTCCTTTAGGTGTAGCCAATTTATAGGCTCCTGATCCAAATGTTGTTGTGATGACAAAGGGACCCAGCCAGTTGGGTTCAAATTTTCCCTTTTGTTCTCGATTTTGCTAATTTTTAGGATTTTCTCTCAAAATTAGATCTCCTACCTAAAAACTTGTTGGTTTTACTTTCTCATTATATCCTCTTGAAATTCTCTTTTTCTAGACTTTAAGATGATTAAATGCCTATTGCTTGAGCTCATCTAGCAATTCTAGCTCTTGTAGTCTAGAGATTCTATAGTCCTCATCAGTGACTAGATGTTTCAATGATACCCTTGGTGATGGAATCTCTACTTCAACTGGTAATACTACCTTTGGTCCATAAACTAGTGCAAAAGGAGTTGCACTAGTTGGTGTTTAGATGCTGGTTCTGTAAGACCATAATGATGGATTGATTTGTAAATGCCAGTCCTTTCTTGATTTATTCACTGTCGTATGCAATATTTTCAAAATAGTTTTGTTTGATGCTTCAGCCTATCCATTACCTTGAGGGTAATAGATCAAGGAATATTGCTGAGTGATGTTTAATTGAAGACACAACTCATCTATGTATTTCTTTTTGAATTTACCCTCATTGTCAGTCACAATCAACGAGGGTATTCCATATTGGTAGATAACATAGTTTAAGACAAACATTGAAATTTTTTTTCCAGTTGCATTAGACAGTGGGATAGCTTCCACCCATTTTGTGAAATACTCAGTTGTAGTAATGATGTATTTATGTCCACTTGATGAATTTGGGTAAATTTGACCAAATAAATCAAAGGCCCATTGCTGGAATGGCTAATGTGTTATGAAAGGAATTAGCCCCCTAGCCAGAGCATGTATTAGGTTACCATGGATCTGGCATTTCTTGCATGTCTTTGAAAAATGGATATCATATTTTTCCATTGTGGGCCAATAATATCCAACTCTTAAGAGTTTCTTGGCTAATGAAAAATTGTTAGAGTGTGAGCTGCACACACATTCATGAACTTACTTTAATGCATGATTATAATCTTCATGTTCTAAACACGTAAGAAGCGTACCATCTAGAACACATCTATACAATTCATTAGCGATGATTATATAACATGATGTCACTCTTATAAGAGATCTCTTTTCATTTTTGGAATAGCTTTCAGGGATTGTTTGGTCTTTTAGGTAAGAATAGATATGGGGATATTTGGATAAAGCTTGGGTTTCAAGGGCACAAACAATCTAGGATTTGGGTGAGTCATAGATGGGAAATGAGAGTTCTTCCACCAAGAAATCATAGTGAAATTGATGTTCCTCAAGTTGTAACATTGATGCTAAAGTAGCCATCACATCAGCTGCTCTATTCTTTGATCTTGGAATTTGATTGAATGTGACGAAGACAAAGTATTTCTTCAAGTCATACACCATTATTTTTTAAGGCATGAGCTTATCATCTTTTGTTTGATAGTCACCATTCACATGATTGATAATGAGTTGTGAATCCCCATAGATGTGTAGTTCAACAATTTTCCAATCTATTGCAAGTTTGAGTCCATTCACTAGAGCTTCATATTCTTCTATGTTGTTTGTACATGGAAAGATCATCTTATATGCTTTTGGAATCTTATATCCTTGTGGCGTAATGAATACGCATTTGGCTCCTGATCCTTGTTGCGTAAAGGAGCCATCAAAATAGATTCATCTGGAAATTCTATATGCAATGGCTTGTCATTTGTTAATGGTTTTTTTGCAAGTTGATCAACAATCACTTGTCCTTTAATGGCTTTTCTATCAACATATTCAATGTCGAATTCACTTAGAATTAGGACCCACTTTGCTAGTCTTCTTGTCAACATTTCTTTACTTAATAGATATTTGAGTGGATCAATCTTAGCCACTAGCTTCACCTTATGTGCCAACATGTAATTCCTGAGCTTTAGGGATGCAAATACCACTACTAAGCATGATTTATCAATCATATAATAGTTCAACGCATATGTGACCAAAGTTATGCTGATATAGTATATAGCTCTTTCTTTCTTAGCTTCATCTTCTTGCACAAGCAATACTCCCAATGACGTATCTATTGCTGATATGTACAACAATAGAGGTTTTCCATAAATTGGTGCCATTCAGATTGGAGGATTCATCAAATATTTCTTGACTTGGGCAAAATTTTCTTCACATTGCTCATTCCAAGTGAATGTAGTTCCTTTGCGCATCAACTTTTTGAAAAGTTTTGCCTTATCTGCCAATTGAGATATAAATATTCTTATGGATTGTAGCTCTCCTTGGAGCATCCTCATTTGACTAATTTTTCTAGGTGTTGCATTTCAAGAATAGCTTTCACCTTTCCTAGATCCACCTCAATTCTTTTTGTTGAGACTATGAATCCTAGTAACTTTCCAAATGATACACCAAATGTGCACTTCTTAGGATTATGTCTTAATTGAAATTGTTCCATTATGTCAAAGATTTTCCTTAGATCTTCTATATGTGTAGTCCTTATCTTTGACTTTTCCAATGTATCATCTACATAGTCTTCCATGTTTCTATGGATCATGTCATAGAATATTATGGTCATTGCTCTTTGATCGGTTGCACCTACATTTTTGAGACCAAATGGCATCACATTCCAACCTTATGTTCCCCATTCACATGTGAATGTGGTCTTTTCTTGATCTTCAAGAGAAATTTTGATTTGCTTATATCCAGAAAATCCATCCATTAATGAGTACATCTCATAGCCTGCTATCAAATGTATAATCATGTCTATGTTGGGAAGTGGAAAGTCATCCTTTAGACAAGCCTTTTTTGAATCTCTAAAGTCTATGCAAAATCTAATGGATTTGTCCACCTTAGAAATAGGAACTATGTTTGAAATCCATTCTACATAATCAATAGCTCTAATGAATCCATCTTCCAATAGTTTTTCTAATTCTGCCTTTACTAGTAATGCCACATGTGGATTCATTTTCCTTAGTTTTTGTTTTACTAGTTTCACATTAAGAGAAATGGACAAGTGATGCATGATCACATCTATATCCAATCGAGGCATGTCTAAATAAGACCAAGAAAAATTGATCTTCTTTTCTTTGAAGAAATTGGTGAATTGGATCTTTTCCTCTTATGTCAACGACTGACCAATTTCAATTAGCTGAGGAGCTTCTGTTTTTCCCAAATTAATGGATTGTGTTGGTTCAATCAAAACTGAAGATATTTCCTAAAAATGATCTAGGAGAATATCAAGAATCCCATCCTTTGGTGCCTCTATGAGGTTTTCATCATCGGATACATCTTTTTCTTTTTCTCTTTTAGGATCTGACACTACCACTAAATGGTTTTTACCATCAGATCTCTTGTTCTTTTTGTTTTCCATTTTGAGACTGAGAAATTTGATATCCTCCTCAGTCATGGTTTCTCTCTTTACACTGGTGGAAGAAAGGGAAGGTTCACAAGCATTCAGATAACATGCTAGGGAATAGTCATTGTCAAAAGATAACAAGCTGGTGGATGTAGGCTCATTCCAGTCTGTCAATTCAGGATGTAATAAGGACAAGGATTCAGTAGGTTCAAGAGATAGCACCACATTATTATCAATGTTATTAAATTGCAATAATTTTTCCATTAAGTTTTCTTCTAAATAGATGTTAGGATTACTAGAGTCATTTTCATTATTATTAGAGTTCATGTTAATTTTATGCAAATCTAACTCTAGTGATCTAGCATTAGAACTCTCTCCTTCTTTAATTAAGACTCTAGGAGAAAATTTATGTATCACATCCACTTCTATATCTATAGTACCATCAGAAAGGATATTCTATTCATATTCATGTTCATGTGAGTCTATCTAACTATCATCTAAAACCCCCAAGAAGTGGGAAATAGTCATTGGTATTTCATCTTCTTCATTAGCATTGTTCTCTTCTTTTTGCAATGATTCTTGTGAAGTTATCATGTCTAGTTCCTCATCAAAGTGAGGTGTATCAAAAATAGAAAGCCCTTGTTCTTGTTCTTCTTTAGGATCTTCTTCTTGTCCTTCTTGTGGTTCTTGTTCAAGATTGGTACCAATTTCTGACAATGGATATCCTTGTAAGAGAAGAAAATTTTCATAGGAAATAGGTTGTCCTTCCACTTCTTCTTCATCATTTGAGTCTCCTAATTTGTCAAATATAGGATCACTTTTTTCTATTGGATGAGATGTTGCTTCCTTGAAGCCCAATCCAGTCTTGTCTTTAGGGTTTTTGAAATCCTTGTGTATAGGTTCCACAAGTCCTTGTTTGATTTTTCCCAATGGTCCTTTTCCTTTCTAACCCATTTGTTTCATGATATCATATCCCTTTCCATATTTGTTTGTAGCTATCTCAACATGTTTGATATTTCCATCTTCTTCATTTTCTTTTTAAAGCCATTATAAGACAACTTTTTCTTCATTTTCTTCTTCAACGGACACTTTTTATTTGACTATTTTGGTTCCTTCCTGTATTGTTAGAGCACTTCCATTGGAAGGTGTAAATGTTGATGAAGGTCTACCTTGGGATATAGGAGATATATGGAGATCTCTTAGAGATATTTCCAGATCTATCTTGTATTCAACCATACTCATTTCTTGAATATTGACCTTTTTAGCAAAGCTTCGCAAAACCATTTATTTGGATGTCTCAGCCTTATTGGAACTTTATTTATTATGTGGAACCATGCTCTTTGTTTGCTTTAAACTGTTACAAGGATATGTTGTGTCAGATGGAATAGTCACCTCCACCCCATTATGAGGAAATTTTATGCATTGGTGGTAAGTAGAAGGCACAACTTTCATTGAGTGTATCTACGACCTTCCAATAAGAATGTTGTATGCGAGTGGTAAATCAAGAACTTGACATATGAAATATCTCTCCACTAGTCCCACTCTGATAGGGAAAAAAAATTAATCCTTTGTAGGATCTTTCTTCTTCATCATAGGCTTTGATTGTTATCTTTCTTCTAGGATCAATTGCATGTTCAGAGAATCCCAATTGTTTTACCAAGTTATATGTGCATATGTTTAATCTAGTGCCTCCATCTATCAAGACACACTTAACATGGTGTTTGTGAATAAGAACCTCTAGATGCGATGATTAATTATGTGGTTGGTTTAATGATTTGTCATCTTCTTTAGAAAAAAGATAGGTAATATGGGGAATTCAAGTGACCAACCATAGTTTGGAATCTATCCACATCTAGATCTTTTGGTACATTAGTGTTAAGCAAGGCTTGATCAAGAACTTCCCTATGACTAGGATAGATTTTTAATAGCTCTAGAATAGAGATTTGAGCTGGCATACACTGTAACTTTTCCACTAGATTAAACTTTGGAGGTAATGCCAATTGTTTAGATGTTGTTGTTGTAGAAAGTGTGTTTGATGTTGACACTCCTTTGAGAGTGAGCTTAGCTTGATTTTATTGTTACAACATTAGAGGATTCAGCTATGTTTTGGAATCCTTTTAGAGTGATCACATGGATGGATGGTTTACATGGTTCCACCATATGAATTACATTTTCATTATGAGTGTATGTATAATTAATCTTGTTACTCTTTGAAGATTATCCTTTTTCATAGCTAGGGAATAGAGTTTGGAATGCTTTATGATCATTGTTTGTATGATGTCCATCCACCTTAACTTTTCCTTCCTCAATTAGATCTTGAATAACATGTCTTAATTTCATATAGTTGTTCATTTTGTGTCCTTTATTGCGATGAAAATCATAGTAATCGTTATCACTCCACCACCTTGGTTTTACTTCTGGTTCCCAAGGTTTGGAGTCAAGAATTGTAATAATTTTATTGTCAAATAGTGACTTCAAAACCACTTCCAATGTATCTCCCAATGGTGTGAATATTCTCTTAGGTGTTTCTGCCCAAGGATCTATTTGAGTAGTAGGTTTATTGAAATTCTTGTTAGCCGTTGGGGTCACTATAGAATTCAAATTCTTTTTTCCTTGAAGACTCATTGTGAGATTGAAGACATTCGAATTTGGCTTTGGATTAGGAGTATCCACCCTTCCATCATTAATGACATTCTTGTTCTTATTTTTGTATTTGTACTTATCTTTGGTGGGATAGTACTTGTCTTTATTTTCCTTGTTGGTAGTGATTTCCCCTTTCTTGATTAAGACCTCTTCAATCTTGATGGAACTATCTATCATCTTATCAAAACTTGGTGGACCTTGTAATTGTATAGAAAAGTGCATTTCTGGTACCAAGTTATTAATGAAGATGTCCATTTTTTTGTTTTCAGGTATCCGTTGAGCATATTGTGCAAATATTTTCCTCCATCTTTGTAAGAAAGTCAAGAATGCTTCTCCCATTTTCTATTTGGTATTGCATAAATCCAACATCATCACTGTGTGTTGGATGTTATAGGAGTATTGTTGTATGAAATTTTGCACTTGTTCATCAAATTTATTGATTCCTGTAGGTATTTTTGAGAACCAGTCCATAGCTTGTCCAACTAAGCTTCGTGGGAATAATCTCATTAGATATGTTTGTTCGTGCATGAATTCCATACTGGTTGTGCAAAATTCCCTTACATGGTCTTGTGGATCAGAATTTCTAGTATATTTTTCGTATTTGGGAATTTTAACATGTTGAGGAAATGGAATCATCTTCAATCCCTTGTCAAAGGGAAAAGGACATATGTTCTCCAAAGAGTATTGTTTCGTTGGTTTGTCCTTTTCTTTCTTGAGTTATTGTATTTCTACTTGCATAGCAAGTAGTTGTCTTGTTAAGATAGACATAGGACTAAGATCTTCTTTCTGTTTGATTTGGTTTACGTCATAGTCCTTTGGTAGTTTCACTCCTTGAGAGGTGAGTTTTAGGAAATACTTCTCCTTGTTTTCTTCCAAAGTTCTCTCAAGGATTTTGTTGAATCATTTTATTTTCATGACCCTTTGATATTTGAGTTCTGTAGGGTCTTCATCATCATCATAGTCATAACATGGTCCATGGTGTCTTGCTTCTTCTTGGTTGTTTTGTTCTTCCTGGTTATTGTGTTCATCTTGGTTATCTTGTTCATCATGTGTTTCATCCCAACGAAATTATTCTTGATTATTCATGTTTGTCACATTAGGTGTTGATGTATGAGTAGTGCTAGTTGTTGTTCCAAATAGATGATTAATTCTGGAAGTTTATCCTCTTTTAAATGTAATTAATGGTACCTCGATTGAAAATGGATTTCTTTCAATTTTGTAAGATTTATGTTTTGTATTAACCATAAAAGCTTAGATTAAATTTTTTTAGAATGTCTTGTATTAAAGTGAGTCTGAATGTTTACAAATATCCAAGTGCATGTCCAAGGATGCAAAAGTGGGTTTGAAATTGTCTTATGGATCCAACGTCAAAGGGTGTCAAAGTGCCCTGATAGTGAGTTCGGAACCAAAATGCAAGTGGATTTGTGATTGGTTTTGAAAGGTCCAGTGTCAAAGGGTGTCAAAGTGTCCTAATAGAGAGCTGGGAACTTGATTGTAGCTGATAGGATAAGGAGACTCCATAGTTTGAACAATGCAGAATAGACCATGCAAGGTGACAAGACGTTCTCAGAAATGACTTTCTCAGGCTAACAGGTAAATATGTTTTAACAACATAATCTTACTAATGGCCAAAATGGGTATCTGAAAATGAAAAAATCTAGACTCTGACAGGTATAGAAATTCTCTCTATCATAGATGTGATACATGGGATGTGACTGATAGTGTTTTGTCCTCAGATGCGACCTAGGAAATACAAGATGCGACACTTAACTCAGCTTTGGTCTGAGATGTGACCTAGGAAATGTGGTAGACAACATATGCGATCCAAGATTGACTAGATGTGACTTGGAATTCAAGCTATGATTCAGGATACCAGATGTGATTCAATGTTAGACAGTTTGATGCAATTTTCAATCAATTTTGGGAAAATGGGTCTCTTCTGTCTGATTCAAGTGACTTGTAGGTGTTTAAAAGTGCTTGGTGTTTGTTCATTTGGGGGAATTTATCTAAGATTTGCAATTAAAACATGTCAAGTAGTCATATTATGCAAACACACCTAGCCTTCCTTATGCTAGGTAGAGATTGATACCACTTGTTCACTAACTTAGGAACACACTCAAAGAATCCTCAGGATATGGGAGTCCAATAACACACAATGGATATTGGAGGCCATATTAGCTGAGTGGTAACGTCGATGAGGGATTGATATAGTGAATGTCTTGAGGCAATTACTATTTCCTCACACAAGTGATACAAACATTTTGGAGGTGAATCAGGTAGAATCTAACTTAAGGATTTTATTGAAGGCATTCATTCATAATCATCTCCCATAGTCCTACAAGTAGGATTGAGGCCTATAGCCCTATGAGAACTCAAAATTGTGTAGTCTTGCAAGCAAGATTCAAGTGGCTCTGTTCTACACAAATCTCAAGCATGTCCTTGGAAAAAGATTATTAAGATTCCAAGGCCAAAATGAATTATCTTCTAAGGCTTTCACCTCAAGGAAGCGTCAAATTTTATAGTGGGGTGGAAGAGTCAACTTAAGACTTGTCCCCACTTGGGTCATTCCTGAGAGCTTTTTTCCTCAACTGGAAGACCCTCTAAAGGATTGCAGTAAAGAAAATAGATAAATGATTGTGGGGTCTAGATTTTTGATTCTCCATGAAGGAGAAGAGCATAATCTTTGGTGCAGGGGCACCAAGGATCAACACACAAACCATGAAGACATTGAAGACACCTATGGTGTATCAAAGGATCAAGAAAATAAAAGGGATTCCGAGTGATGTAAATCCAATAAATTATAATGTGTTGGCTTCTATAATGGTTTGATGCCATGAAGTGGCATTTGAAAAAAAAAATGATTTATATTCTTGACAGAATTAAATAATGTATCTTCTTGGACCATTAGTGTCCTAAAGTGTCTAGGAGGTTCTAGGAGGTTAGTTGAGTTTCAAATAAGTCTTCTAAGTGTTGGAAACACCTTAGAAGTTTTAGTGGTTAAATTTAATAAGTTTTAGTTCATTTTCATAGTTTAAAAATTCAAATGTTTAAAGCCTAACGACTAGTTAGCTATTTAGAGGGAAGTCTTATTAAGGGATAGTTTTGGTCTTTTAAGTTTAATAACCACCAAGAATATGGTTGAGGAAGTTAGGGTTGAGTTTCAAATACACCAAATGTTTATGGTGAAGGATAAAAAAAAATAAAAAAATGGAATGTACGAAAGAAACACGAATTCAAGAAAAGAGAAGTTTAAATCTGCAAATCTATTGTGTATGCATTGTTGAAATGCTTGTAAACTTATTGTTTTGATTTTGAGATTCATGGTGGAATATAAATCAATATAAATCATTCATAAAACCTTTTGAATGCATTTGGGAATGATCTAAATCTGTTCCATGCATTAAAGACTGGTAAAAACCAGTGACTATGATTGCAAGTCTCTTAATACTTTGAAGTTTCATTCATTTCTTCATGTAAACCGATAGGTTTTATGATTTAAATGATCCAATAAATCATTATAAGGATCTAAGACATTGGTAAATACCATCTAATTCTTTAATAGATCTTTTTGTTTCTCTGTTATTAACGCTTTCTCTGGTTTATAGTCACAGTCAGCATTGTATTGTTAAGTTTGTAAGTCCTTCATAACAAATAGCCATCCCATGAATTCACAAGGCCTTGAATTCATGGGATTTTGATATTCTAACATGTATCATAGTGTTCTAATCATGAAATTTCAGAAAATTGGAAGAAAAGAGTGATCACAGTTTGGAGAAAGGGTAAAAGTTCAGAAATGAAGGTTGCAGAAAATGTAGTCTGATACAGGGGCCATATCTTGGGATTGAACCATTGGATTTTGAAATTATTTGGAAATAATGAAGAGAACCTAATTATGCCAAAACTCACCAAAGGGATTGAAGAAATTAGATCTGGTTAAAAAGTTATTGTGACTGTCCACAAGTCTCTCCAGAGGGCAGCAAGGTGGTGTATTTTGGCCTATTTGTTTTCTGAGATTGGATTAATGAATCAAAAGGATATGAAAGGTTTTATATTGGTATGATTGGGTGTTAAAGAGGTTTTTCTTGATAAGTTGTTTGGGATTACAAGTATTTGTGGTTGTTCTAAGTAAAGAAGAAGAGTTTCAGGAAGATTGCTCAAGATTGAAGTGTTGGGTGCTATTGTAAACCCAATATCTAGTTGAATCCTTTGTAGTCCAGTGTTAATAGATATATTTTACCATTTTTTTTTTCTTTGGGAAGGGTGTATTCATGAATTGATTCTTTTAAAGCATAGTTGAAGTGTAGAAACTTTGAAGTTGAATCATTCATATACTGAAATCTTGTCCACCAACCTTACCTCTGCATCAAGTGGTATCAGAGCACACTAGTAGATCCTTAAAGAGATAGAGGAACACTTTGCTAAAGAAGTTTGACTATTGTTTGTGAAAATGCCTCCAAGGAATGTAGGTACTACCAAGGAGATCTAGGAGTTGAAGGAGAAGAACACAAGGTTGCAGGAGTCTTACAATACACTTTTGGCTAGGCTTGAAGCATTGGAATCCAATCAAAGAAGAGCAGCAGATGAAGGTGTTGATAGTGAAGAAGAGGAAGAAACCCATAAGGAAGGGGAAGAAGAAGAAGAAGAGGAACAAATAGATCCTGAAGAGCAGAGGACAATTAGGATATTGAAAGCTGTGAAGAATGAGCAGCATAAGGTGAGGGGAGATATCCCTATGTATGATGGAAGTCTAAAAGAAGAAGAGCTTTTGGACTGGATAGCATCAATGGATGCCTACTTTGAAAGTGAAGAGGTACCAGATGAACAAAGGGTTAGATTGGAAAAAACAAAACTCAAAGGGCATGCATTCCTATGGTGGGATCATGAGGAGGCAGATAGAAGGAGAAGAGGTAAGCCAAAGATTGTCTCTTGGGATAGGATGATAGCAAAACTAAAAGGTCATTTTCTTCCAAAAGATTTTGATGTACAAATGCATAAGAAAATGCAAGGTTTAAGACAAAAAGACTTAGATGTTAAAGCATATACTGATGAATTTTATAAACTAAGTATAAGATTTGGATTGGAAGAAGATGACGTTGTTAAGGTTGCTAGGTATTTAGGTGGTTTAAGATTTAGCATTCAAGATGAATTTGTGGCTTCTAACCCTAGAAGTGTGAAGGAATGTTATTAGTTGGCCCTTAGAATAGAGGAAAAATTGAAAAGGAAGAGTGAAAGGAAAAATAGCAGCAATAGAGGAGGATCTTCCATGAGAGGAAGAGGAGGAAGAGGTACTACTAATTTTCAAAATCAGAATGACAAAGACAAGGACAAGCCCTACTCATTGGATACAAGAGGTGGTTATAGAGGTGGAAGGAGTGGGGGAAGAGGCAATGGAGTGTTCACAGGCAGGTGTTTCTATTGTAATGAAGTGGGCCATCAATCTTTTAGGTGTCCCAAATGGATTGAAGACAAAGGCAAAGAAAGAAGGGTGCATTTGGTTGAGGAAGAGACAACCAAGGAAGACAAACAAGAAACTCTCTTAGCATTACCAAAAGAGGGAGAGTACTTATTCATGGGCCAGAATCAAACACCATATCACCCAAGTATATTCAGGTCTAATTGTTTGATCCAAGGTAAAGTTTGTAGACTCATCATAGATTCAGGTGCAAGTCACAATGTTATTTCTTATGAGGTTGTTAGGAAGTTAAATCTGAAAACTTTTTTGCATCCTAATCCATATTATGCTACATGGGTCAATGTGAATCAGAATTTGTTGGTTAGTACTCAAGTCTTGATTGAATTTTCAGTTGGCAAGTATAGAGACAAGGTATTATGTGATGTTATGGATATGAGTTGTGGACATTGGATCTTAGGCAGGTCTTGGCAGTGGTCAAGGAATGTTATACATGATGGATTCACCAATAAGTATTTGGTTCACCATAAAGGCAAGAAGTTTGAGTTGCAGCCATTAGTAAGGAGTCAAGAAGCCCCAATACTTATGTGTTTTGGGTAGGATATTAATATGCAAGTACAGTATGATACTGGATGGTATAATGGAGGAAAAGTATAGTCAAAAGGCATCCATGATAGTCCTAAAGGTGGAGAGCTTTGGGACCTAGATTGTGTACAAGTTGGGACCATAAAGTGTCCTCTAATGCAATCAACACTTAGCATTGGAGAAGGGGTGTTGGATCAGAGAATTTATCCATGGAAAGGATCAGAGGGGAAGGCCTTACAACCTTCTCACTGTCCTACACAAGGACAGTCAGTGAATACATGTTTTTATTTTGACAAGTTGTGTGTGAATGTAGGTTGGTCAGGTGGGAGAAAGAAGATTAAATTGGGGGTTTACTTCACCCCTACATTGCAAAGATCCTTCACACCACACAACTCTTGGGACAAGAGTTTTCTTGCAAGTGGGGAGTATGGTGCAGGGGCACCAAGGATCAACACACAAACCATGAAGACATTGAAGACACCTATGGTGTATCAAAGGATCAAGAAAAGAAAAGGGATTCCGAGTGATGTAAATCCAATAAATTATAATGTGTTGGCTTCTATAATGGTTTGATACCATGAAGTGGCATTTGAAAAAAAAATGATTTATATTCTTGACAGAATTAAATAATGTATCTTCTTGGACCATTAGTGTCCTAAAGTGTCTAGGAGGTTCTAGGAGGTTAGTTGAGTTTCAAATAAGTCTTCTAAGTGTTGGAAACACCTTAGAAGTTTTAGTGGTTAAATTTAATTAGTTTTAGTTCATTTTCATAGTTTAAAAATTTAAATGTTTAAAGCCTAACGACTAGTTAGCTATTTAGAGGGAAGTCTTATTAAGGGATAGTTTTGGTCTTTTAAGTTTAAAAACCACCAAGAATATGGTTGAGGAAGTTAGGGTTGAGTTTCAAATACACCAAATGTTTATGGTGAAGGATAAAAAAATAAATAAATCTGGAATGTACGGTAGGAACATGAATTCAAGAAAAGAGAAGTTTAAATCTGCAAATCTATTGTGTATGCATTGTTGAAAGGCTTATAAACTTATTGTTTTAATTTTGAGATTCATGGTGGAATATAAATCAATCTAAATCATTCATAAAACCTTTTTAATGCATTTGGGAATGATCTAAATCTGTTCCATGCGTTAAAGACTGGTAAAAACCAATGACTATGATTGCAAGTCTCTTAATACTTTGAAGTTTCATTCATTTCTTCATGTAAACCGATAGGTTTGATGATTTAAATGATCCAATAAATCATTATAAGGATCTAAGACATTGGTAAATACCATCTAATGCCTTAATAGATCTTTTTGTTTCTCTGTTATCAACACTTTCTCTTGTTTATAGTCACAATCAACATTGTATTGTTAAGTTTGTAAGTCCTTCATAACAAATAGCCATCCCATGAATTCACAAGGCCTTGAATTCATGGGATTTTGATATTCCAACATGTATCATAGTGTTCTAATCATGAAATTTCAGAAAATTGGAAGAAAAGAGTGATCACAGTTTGGAGAAAGGGTAAAAGTTCAAAAATGAAGGTTGCAGAAAATGTAGTCTGATACGGGGGCCATTTCTTGGGATTGAACCGTTGGATTTTGATGTTCTTTGGAAAGAATGAAGAGAACCTAATATTTGGTTGACTCTTCCAAGGCAACTTGCACACATTCATTAGTAGTTTCTCATGATTAAGTCTCTGTCAATTTGTCACCCAAACCACTGTTAGACTATTAAAATACATAGAAAACATCAAATCAATCCATTAGAGGTTAGAAAAATCAAAATTCAAGCAAATAACCCCAGATGCGATCCTAGATTTGACTGAATGCGATTCAATTTCCTACATACAATCTAATTATCCAAATACGACAAAGGATCCCAGATGTGATCTTGAAAGTATCTAGAAGCGATACCTAACTGGATGCGATCTAGGAAATACAGGGTGTGAGCTTTCTTTCTAGATGTGATTCAATTTCTCAGGTGTGATCCCCTGTTGACAAGAACACGATAAAAATTAGTTTTAAAATGAAGAAATTTGGGGCTTGGCCCCATGGTGGGCGCCAGGAGTGTGTGTGTGAATTATATACCTATAAACACAACACTTCAATAGAACATTATGTCAATTGTTAGAATGATCAATCAAACAAAGAAAATAATAATTGAAATCATCCTATTGCTCTCTAACTAACACAAGTATGAAAAGGATCTAAAATTTTCTCTCAGATTATAATCCTAAATAGTGACAATGCATGTTAGAATGAGAGATTTAAGCCAAATATGTAATAAAACTAACAAATTCATCCAAATTATGCATGAAATCCATTGAATCATCAATTTATTACTATTATCCAAATTGAGGTGTTATCTAATTAGCTATGAAATCAAATTAACAACATGCATGTATGAATTCAAATTAACTATATTCAACCTTGTTTGAGATTTGAAAATTCTCTTTTTATAGAATATTGAGAATTTGAATGGTTAGGATGCATCCACGAGGACTGGTTGAGATGCTTCCAAGCTTGATCCATGTGATTACCTCTCACTAGCTTGAGGTGTCTTTGTTGTCCCCTTTAAGGTGACATGTCATTTTAAAGGTAATTTATTCATTTCTTTTAATTAATTACTCTACCCATGAATTTAATGGGTTTGATTTAATTAATTATGCTAAGAGATAATAAAATTGACTTTTCTTGATTATTTGATGATAAATGCTTGAATTATGAGATTTTAATGATTTTATTTTATTTAATGAATTATGTTAATAATCAGGGATCAAATTAACACAATTAGAGTTTTTATCCCGAATTAGGGAAAATAGGGCCTTAGGTTCTATTAGACAAATTCTAGGTGATTACAAATATATCCTAACTATAGGAGTCAGCTGGAACAACTATTATAAAGCATCGAATAAGCATACTAATAACATAATAAAGGTGAAAAATAAATATAGTATAGGATTTATCAAATCCTCAAATAATGTCATATGTCCAATAAGTCTAAGTATGTCAAAATAAAATATCAATTGTAAATTATGAACTAGAAAATCAGTACTAAACTATGATAGGCTGAGGTAGGCCTCACACATTTCCACTATGAGATGCCCTCAAGAAAGGACAAATCAAGAGAAATGAACACATGAAAAAAGAGAGCACAAAAAGGATATACTAACTCTAGGGTCAGTATGATTGTATGATAATACATGAGATATTATATCAAATGAAATGTCATTATTCCCGAAAGGTAGTCAAACTACAAGCACAATGGAATAGTTTCAAATAAGAGTTACAAAGAAGTGTCTTTTTGGGATGGAATCATAGAGACCAAAAAGAATATGTATCTACAATTTTGCATCATCCCCAATCAAACAATACAAAGGAAAATTTATGAACATCACCACATGCATGACATAACATATAAAATCATATAGAGGAAATGAGATATAAATAGAGGAATTCCATGACACATCATTTTCTTTATCACCTTGTGCCAACAGAGAAACAAGGGTCATCTAAATAAATATAAACAAAATATACATTAAGAATAACAACATGAAGAAAGTACATTACAACAAGAAAACACAAAGAACCCACCACACAAGAGAATCTAGTCAAGCATATCAATTACCCCCCATCTCAGTTTGTAGTGTTTGGTGTAGGAAGGAAACATGAAAGAGGATAAACATCAAGCACGATAGATGGGACAATAGTTTTTTTCCAAACAAGGACCATTTTTTAAAGATGAGTCACTTTGTTCATCACTAGTACTAAGAGATAGTTTATTCAAAAACATAGATGGTAAATCATGATTAACATCAATAAGATTATACATATCATAAAAATCACTAGCACAAATATCATTGTTATTTTCATTAGGAACATAAAATACATAATCATCAAGAGTGTCTTCTTCATCCAAATTAATTGTAATAGAATCCAAGATACGAATAGAATTATTATGTTTGTTGAATTTCATATTTTTCAAGTTAACTTCCTTATTTGGTTCAAGCATATGTTGGTCAAAGGGAATGAAATAATCAATAGTTGTTTTTGGCGAATAAAGATTTTGAGAAGCACATTGATGGGATCTAGCATGACATTTATGATGATGATCATGAAAACAATGGCTATGTTTAGTTTTGATATAAATTTGGTTTGGTTTGGCATCAATCAACATCGAGCTTTTTCTTCTTTAGGAGGAAGAATGGATGGAACCACACTAGGTTGAGAGATAGAATCAGTAGAATGTTTATAAGATATAGTAGGAAAAACTAAAGTATATATAAGAGGTTTAGGAGTTGTCGGAATAATTCTAGGTCCAAGGAAAGGAGATGGAATATCTTTAAGTTTTCTAAGCTAACAAGTATCTTAGATTTTGTAATTTTGATACGATCAGAAGAGATTATCTCTGTAGGGTTGAGTTAGTTGATGTGAGGCCCAACCTTGACTTGTCATAAAATTATTTTAATTTTCATGTTGGACATAGTATTTGATACTCTATTTTGATGCATTATGGATTTATACTCTTATGGATAGGAATTTGATCACTTTTGGATTCTTGATGCACCTTAGTTTATGATGTTTCCATATTTGTGATGATGATATTTTTGATACATTATAATTGCATTATGGTTATTGATTTAAATAAATATTGAAATGATGCAATTGAATATATGTGTTTATGTGGGATGAATTAGAAAAAATGGCAATTGGAATTTGCATTATGATGAGAAGTAATTTTATTGGAAATTAATGTTACAGGCTTAAACGTAATTTATATGTGCATATGATCTCATGTGAAAAGTTTTAAATTGTTATGGTATGTTGAATTTTAAATTGGTTATGTAAATGTTAAGTGATTGGTAAATTCCTCAATGTTGTGTATTTCATATATTTATATGCATATAGTTTCTTGAGTTACTGATGTTCAAATTGAAATGCGAAGGAAGTGATCATGGAATTAAATTCAGAGAACTAGAAATAATCCTATGTGCCAAAGTGAAATCCAAGGTTGCATCTAGTAAAGAAACAAAACCTCATTGTTATGTTTTTTATATCGTAACTGTGATTTTGTATGATTGTATAAAATATAAATCATAATTATTTGATCATCCTTATGGTCTTTCCATGTGTATATGTGATGTGTAATTTTGTGGTGTCACTTGACTATTGTAATATGTGTTGTGTTGGCATGAGAAAACCTTGTGAGTAGGATGGAGTGTGACACTTACCCTAAGGTTGACTAGTAGTGTTCCCATGTAGACCTTTGGTTAGGAAGCCATAAAATGGGTCAAATCTTGTTGAACCCATAGGTAAACTTCAAGGGGTTTTTTGGAGGGTTAAATGAGTCCCTAGGGTGTAGTTTGGGTCAAATTTAACTACCCCACTTGGTATAATATGGGTTGGGGATTATATTTTGGTCAAAATAGATCCCATAACTCATTTATGACCCATATAAATTGCCTCTCAAGCCAAGTGACGAATTTTGAGTTTTGGAAAGAGGACAAGCCCATTCCCCTTTCCCTATTTTTGGTCTCCATCTCATTTATGAGGGGAGACAAGAATGGAGAAAAATAATTCTTGAGCCATACCCTCTTTATGAAATTTGGTTGGGAGGTTGGTAGGAAGCCTTTTAGTAGGAAGTTTGGAAAATTTTTGGGTTGTTCACCCACTCTCCAACTTTGAAGACAACTAAGGAGTTAGAGAATATTTTGAAAAAAGAAGAGGATTTGGGGACTTGGAGCTCTTCATCAAACCTCATTGTTTCTATACCTTGAGTATAGGTTTGTTGCACCCTCTCTATTGATATTATGTTCATGTGTATGAAATCTTGTAGTAGTCTGGAATTGTGATATTTTTTCTTGTGTTGCATTCATGGTACTTGTGTAAGTTGTCTTGTTTTCTTGTTTGTTTGTTTTGGGAGTGCAAGGCCAAACTCACCCTTGTGAGGGAAGATTAGCCTTGGGTGAAGGGATTTAGGAAATCTTAGAGAGTGTAGAGTCTCTCCTCATAGAGGAGAGGGATATGGAAAATATTATGGGGTCTTTGTTGCCATTGTTTTTGGGGTCATAAGGAGAGGTTTTGGCATGTTTCCATTAGGGGTCATAAGGTAATTTGTTGTTTTGTGATGAGAAGAAAGGAAGTGGTTTTGTAGCCTTGTGAAGCCATTTGCATTTTATTTTATTGAATTATACTCCTAAGTACTTGGTCCACCTTCACCCCATTTTTGGGTCAATTATGAGACTCTATGTGTTAAGCCTTGGATTGGAAAATTTTTGTGTTTGCATTCCTTGCTAAAATTCTTGTTGTGTTTTAAGTGTTTTGAATGAGTGTAACCCAATTGGTTTGGAAATATATGATGGGAAAGTGAGATACTGAGAGGGGGGTGAATTAGATATCAACTGGAATTGTTTCATTTTGACATAAACTAACTTGCATAACATAAACATAAAATTTAATACTATAACAGATCTAATATCCTAATCATCATCCATGAAAATAAAACATAACACAATGATTTTGGTTACCCAAAAACCCTTGAAAGGTAAACTAGGGTGGGGATGACACCCACAAATCTTCACTACTACAGTATTAAAGTTTTCTTGTTAGGGCTACAAGTTTGACTATAAAATAATGATCTACCCTGTGAGGGATCTGCCCTGTTAAGAGATTTTAGACTTATACAATCTGATGACCTACAACTGATTGAATATCTAGATGAACTGAAGGAACAATGATGAGAGATCACTGAGCTACTAAAGTGATATATAAGATGATTAAATCAGTCAATATGTTTTCATTGATGTCAACTTGTTTTGACTATACTTATCATGATAGTTACAAACATCTGAATATTTGTAGAAGGAAGAAAAGATGAAGAAATGAGATATCTACGTAAGGAAAAGATGGATATGATAGATAAGGATAAGGTATATATTGGGTAAATTATTGATGAGTCTATGGCTTTATATTGTTGACTTGAGCATGTTACATTAATCTATTATGAAGAAGATATTTGAATTGAACAAGTTAATGTGGTCAGTAATTGAAGACTTCTGTATACACCAAGCCTGTGCAGTGTATACCAAGTGACAGTAATAACCAAGTTAGTTATCACCGATGCATTCAATATTAACTGAGTATGGATGAAAACATTAAATGCTAAGAACAAATGATTGAAATTGATGAGCTAGAAATTATTATGATTTTGAGGTAAAAGATGAAGTTAGTTATAAGATCCATGGATGAAATAATTTAGAGATGATCTAAAGGATGAGATTGAAACATGTTATGGACACATCTGCCAAGGAAGGTTTAAGCGATAAAATGGACAAAGGAGATTAAGAGGCAAAATATGATGGCTGATATGAAAATGGTTTACTCATCTATTTAAGAGACATGGGTTTCATTATTGAAACATGCCAGAAAAATAGAGACTATAGAGATTTCATGTGAATACTTTATTCATGCATTCTTGATCAAACTAGTTACAGAAAGAACCGAGCTACAGACATTACCGAGCGTCAGAGAACTATTTACCGAGTGAAGTAAGTTGGGAAATATTGAGGAAGTGAATTGATTAATGATCAGATGAGTTTTATGAGCATATCATAGATTTGAATATTTGCAATTGAGATGTATTTGAATCATATCAGAACTGTATCAGTTTAACCATTTATTCAACAAAATCTCTTAACTGACTGGACTTAACAGTCTTATTGTATTTCCATATGACATTCAATGAATGTTAATTGTTATCTTGTTGACCCCATAGTGAATGCTGCTCAAGAGTTGACTATTAGTGATAAATCCTCTAACCAGGTCACACCTAATAGTGTGCATTGTAACCTTTAATAGGGTTGGCTCCTAACAGAGCTCACTTCAGAAGAGTGAAATATTTTGGGTTACCGGTCCCATGTGATTTTTCCCTTAGTAGGGTTTCCATGTTAAATCATTGTGTTATGTATTATTTGTTATGGTTGTTTTTTTATCATACTTTACATACTGCATAGTTGACTTAATCGGTAATCACACTTTGGATAATGATTGGTATTCAGTAAATGAACAGACAGACTGATATTTTATCTTACTGAGTTTCATAAATTATTGAAATATTTTTGAAATGTACATTTGAGAGTTTGGGACTATAGGATAACTGATTTAATTGATTCACCTCCCCTCTCAGTTATTCTAACAATTGGTATCAGAGCATATTGGTTTCTTGGTGGAAAAGTTTCAAGGAATTGAGAAAAAAATCACAAGATGTATGAAAGGGAAGTGCCTAAGCTGAACAAATATAACTTCTCCACATGGAAAAGAAGGATGAGGCTTCACATATTTGGAATTAGAGAATCTTCTCTACATCTACTAGATAATGGATACTTACAACCGACTATTGGACCTTTGATAGTTGATCAGTTGAGAGACAGACATGAACACAGTATTACTATGATAGAGATTATTGTTGCTCTATCTGATGTTGAGTTTGAAGATGCCAAAGAATGCACTACCATTAAGGAAATGTGGGATAAAATTGCACTAGTTTATGGTGGTGATGTAAATGTAATGAGAGCCAGAGCTAAAAGCTTAAGAGGCAGATTTGATGACATGAAGATGAAGGAAGGTGAGAACATCTCACAATACTCTAACCAAATCAAAGAGGTAGTCAATGCTATCCGAGGAGTAGGAGGTATTATTTTTGAAGATATTGTGGTAAGTAAGTGTGTGTGTGAAAATTGTACCTGATTTGTAGACACAACACTTCAGTAAAACATTAGAGGTTAGCTATAATCAAAATCATGCAAAATTGAAATCTAATCTAACCAAGCGATTTACTGCCTTCTAATAGGTGTGAGATTGATGTTCTCAAATTGTTATCGAGATCAGTGACCTAGACGACACCTAAATGAAGGATTTGAATGCAAAACTGATATGAAATATGAATGCAATTAATCTATTTTTTTGGTATTTTCTATGCAATAAGATGAAAAATGATATGAATCTGTGCTAATATGAAAATTAATCTATGATATGCTAAATGATCTAACAATGATATGAAAATGAATCTAAATGAATGTAAAAAAAAAAACAAATTGATCTCACAATAGCCTTGATTCATAATAAGCTTTGATTCTCCAGATGTCGATTCTCTAGCATAAGTTTGCACAATTATGAGATGATTTGAGATGAGTTGAAGCCTTAATTTATAGAAATCTAGGGCTTTGGAGGTGCATGAAAGAAAGCCATAAATCACTCAGATTAACTCAGCTTGATTTTTGAGTTATCTAAAAATAAAGATAATTTAATTCACAAAAACATGCAAATCATGCAAAAACAACTTTTTAACTCAAATTAGAAGTTTAGATCAACTTTAAAACTCAAAAATGATGTTGAGTTCCAAAAAGTCAATAACTTGCATTGATTTTCTGATTTGAAGTTTAACTGCTCTTTGATTGTGCACATGGATAATTATGAATTAATAAATAAATAAAGTGATTTATTCTCAACTTAACTGATTTTTGAAAATAAAACAATTGATTTATGGGTTAATCAATCATTTAATCAAACTTTTATTCAAAAATAATATCATTAAATATGACAACTTTCTTTAATTAATTAAATAAGAATTTAATCAATTAATAATAGGAATTTTGATTTATTGTCAAATTTAAATAATAATACTTAGGAATAAATATAATTAAATTCAATTAAATAATTAAGTGGTAGAATTAAATCCAATTAATTAAATATGAAAATATTCAATTAATCAAACTTAGGATAAATGGGATTTATCACCAAATAATCATTAAATTAAAGATAATTATGATGATTAGGAATATACTAGGAATATTCCCCGATGCAGAATTTATGATAATCAATTAGGATTCGATGATGTGCATATGTGCCTTTGGTTAGGACTTTGATGTTGATTTTGTTCAATGTGTCGATATAGGAGGTTAATGAACCTATAGCCCATTTTTGGGGTATTACATTTTGCCCCTCTTTGAATTGCTGTGCGAAGCGCAGTGATTCAAAGATAGTCTGTGTTTGATAGAGATATGAAATGGATTCCAAATTGATAATTGATATGAGACATAAGCTGATTGATATTGATTTGATATGAAGATAATAGGTCCTGAATGACCAAAGATAATGTTCACTGTAGCAGCGATGAATAGAGGATTGCAAAAAAAAGTGTCAAAACACCTGATTCCAAACCTTATGATTGCAAAGAAGTGAGTGACCGGTTCTAGACTCAATTGTCTTAGCAGAACTAGCAGGTATCACATCCGAACCCTTCAGTTGCCGAAGAACCAAGGAAAGAACACTATGATCTGATGGTTGCAAAAACTAATACAGTTTACAAGATTAGGAGAATACCAGATTGATATGGATCTTGATGAATCTGATATGCCCCAAGTGATGATAGATTTTGCCCGAGTGATGAGGTCTTTTTTGATGAATCAATAACTAGACGTGGTTGTTGTCTTGATTACTGAGGAAGATATGATTTCCATAAAGATATGATTTCAAATTTGATTATAGACTTTGAATGATGTGTAATACCATGCCCCCTTTGGGATTAAAATTGAAATTTGACAAGAAAAAGTCAGCGTTGATAGTTCAGAAGCATGCTAATTGATTTGAGAAGTGGTTAAACATGTTTGGGAATGCATTCTGCATCGTTTGGAGGTTGAAAAGACCAAGTTTGACTAGGTTTGACCATGAGTTGACCAAGTTGAAATTTTGATAGTTTGATGGAAGATAATCAATTAAGTTGAATTCTGGATTTTTGTTCATTTCTGTGATGATTGAAGGTCGATTATGCAAGTAGTTGACAATATGAATGATCTCAGATTTTGATTTTGATCCCAAAAAAGGATTCTACTTGCTATTTCATTGGAGGAACCTTCGTGTGAGATTCAACTCTTGTTAGATTTGAAGATGCGAGTGGAGAATTGTTTAAGTATTGAAGTTTGTTTAGCCATTGTGAGATCATGCAACATGCAAAATGCAAAGAGACATGCAACCTAAAACCTAGCACCTAGTCACTGATCATATGTCGATTTGTTATCATCATTGAACTTTTAGGTAACCGGATAAATCAATACAATGCCCACTAGCTATGAAACCATAGACATATGAATATTGATTTGTATGCGCAAGAATCAATACAACACCCACTGGCTAGGCAACCATGGACATATGAATATTGATTTTATTTTTGGAATGTCAGATTAGATATAAGCACCAAGGCACAAACACCAGGATGACCTGAATATCATGTCCATTTTGATATAGCAATTTTTTAAGCATCAAAACATAAACGTCATGATGACATGAATACGCCTTGCATGACAAACACATCAAACAACCAAGAGATTATTCTAAATCCAATGTGAATTACCCGTAGTGACCCTTTATCATTCACATCCTTAGGTAAGATCGCATTTCACAATAGGAGAAAGAACTCACTCAAAAAGACAATAGTTAGATCAAAATTCCTTGAATTTTTTAGGGATCAATGGTTGAGGTACGCATGGCCATCCAATTTGAGATAGAGGCTCTTACAGTTGGACACCATTTCAATCTAGAATTTCCAAAGTTGTTAGATTTTCACATACAAGAAGAAAACAAAGAAAAGATTATGCCCCCAGTCATCACTCTCTAAATCTTATAAAGGACATCATCAAAGAGCTCGAAGGGACACAATATGCAAAAATCTTAATGCGAATTAGTAAGCATACAAGGAGATAAAAGCATGTGAAAAAGCATAGATTATTTTCAGTTTGATGTTTGATTGCATTGTTGTAGATACAAAATCCTTTCTAGAGACAAGACTGACTGACTGACTCACATGAAGCTTCAAAAGGACTTTGACTAGATATGACATGTCTCAGATACATGGGAGACCATAGGATATGACTTTGATTGCCCCCAAGTGTTAAGCATTGATAGGATACAGACGCTTGAGCTGATTGGTGTACAAACTGACTTATTGAAAATAGGAATGCAGAAACAAATTGGGAGATATATACAAACTAAAGCAAGACTGAAAGCTGGGAAAGACCAAGATTGTGCAGATAGATGGAGCATTTTGAAACAAGTGGCACCCGTTTGCTAGGTTTTCACCATCTTGGCAGAGATTCTATTTTTGCTACCAAGGCACCTATTTCCAGGTTTTCACCAAGGCACCTTTTTTTGTTTTTTTGTATTTTTCATTTTTCAATTTTTTTGAATTTTTTATATTTTCTGATTTTTTTGTGAATCATCAAGGTGCCTATTGCTAGGTTTTCACCAAGATGTTCATTTTTTCAGGACTTTTTCCAATTTTTAAGATTTTTTTTAGGACATTTTACCATACACTGAATGCCTTAGGCATATAATTTCTTCAGATGGAGAACGTTGATTGGTTCTCAAAGCTATTATCCTTTAGTCATTGAGAGTTGATAGGCACCAGAGCCAAAAGTAGTAGTGATTACAAAGGGACCCAGCCAGTTGGGTTCAAACTTCCCCTTGCGTTCTCGATGGGATTGATTTTTAAGATTTTCTCTCAAAACTAGATCACCAACCTGAAATTCTCTGTGTCTGACTTTCTTGTTGTAGCCTCTAGAAATTATCTTCTAATATAATCTGAGATGATCATACACTACTTATCTATGCTCATCTAGTAGTTCAAGTTCTTGCAACCTAAACACTCTGTAGTCATCATCAGTTACTAGACCATGCATTCTAATTCTAAGTGATGGGATTTCAACCTCAATAGGCAGTACCACTTCAGACCCATAAACTAAAGCAAAAGGCATAGCCCCTATAGGTGTTTTGATACTTGTTTTGTAGGCCCATAGAGCTGGATTAATCATGAGATGCTAGTCTTTTCCAATTTTGTTTACTGTTCTGTGCAAGATTTTCAATAGATTTTTGTTGGAAGCCTCTGCTTGGCCATTCCCTTGTGGATAGTAGATAGAAGACCAATGTTGGGTGATCTTGAATTTGGCACATAGATCATCTAGGTCTTTATTCCTAAATTTCCCACCATTATCTGTGATTATGGAATGAGGGATCCCATATCTGCATATGATATAGTTCAAGATGAACATTGATATTTGCTTTCCAGTTTCTTGTGTCAAAGGGACCACTTCTACCCATTTTGTAAAATAATCTATGGCTGTGATTATATGGGTATGTCTGTTAGAAGAATGAGGATGAATCATCCCGATAAGATCAAATGCCCATTAATGGAAAGGCCATTGTGTAGTAAAGGGGATTAGATCCCTCCTTGGGGCATGAATTAAGTTGCCATGTACTTGACACTTTTGACAATTCTTAGCAAATTTGATAGACTCTTTCTCCATTTCAGGCCAATAGTACCCAACCCTAATAAGTTTTTGAGCTAGTGTTAAACCATTTGAGTGTGACCCACAAATACCATCATGGACTTCCTCTAATGCACGTTGAGACTCTTCCCATTCTAAACATCTAAGTAGTGTACCATCTAGACCTCATTTGTACACGTTGTGACCAATGATGACATATTGGGAGGCATTATGAATAAGGTATCTCTTTTCATGGTGGTTGAAGGTATCAGGAATGATTTGGTCTTTGAGATAGGAAAATAGGTTTTTGTATCTAGATGAATCATGACCTACAACAGTGCAAATCATGTAGGTTTCAAGGGAATCGTATGCAAGATAAGATAGTGCTTCCACTAGGAACTCGTAGCGTAGCTCATGTTCAGGCTATTGTAATAAAGTAGATAATGTTTCCATTGCATTGGAAACCTTGTTCTCCGTTCTAGGAATTTTCTCAAATGTGATAGATATGAAATATTTCTTAAAATCATCTACCATTCTCTTGTAAGGAATGAGCTTTTCATCTTTAGTTTGGTACACATCATTGACTTGATGAATAACAAGTTGAGAGTGTCCATGAATGTGTAGCTCTATTACTCTCCATTCAATTGCTATTTTCATACCATTCCAAAGGGCTTCATATTCTGTAATATTGTTTGTGTAGGGAAACTTTAGTCTAAATGCATTTGGGATGGAGTATCCTTGAGGAGTTATGAACAATATGCCTACTCCAGATCCATTCTGTGTATAGGAGCCATCAAAGAACAATTGCCATTCTCTAGAAGATAGGTGCATAATAGAGGAGTCTGGAAATTCCATTTGCATTGGTGTGTCATCAAACGTGGGTGCATCTGCTAGTTGATCAGCAATAACTTGACCTTTTATAGCTTTTCTTTCAACATATTCAATGTCAAATTCGCTTAGAAGCATGACCCATTTAGCCAGTCAACCTGTGAGGGTAGCCTTGCTTAGTAGGTATTTTAGTGGATCAATTTTTGCTACTAGATGCATGGTATGAGATAACATATAGTGTCTCAGTTTTTATGATGCAAATATCATAGTGAGACAAGCTTTCTCAATCATAGAATAGTTCTTTTCATATGCCACCAATGTTCTACTGATATAGTATATAGCTCTTTCCTTTTTGTCTTCATCATGTTGTGCTAGCAATGCCCCAAGTGATGTGGCTATTGTGGAGACATATAAGATCAATGGCTTCCCATGAATAGGAGGCATCAAGATGGGAGGATTGGATAGATACTTCTTGATATGGTTAAAATTCTTTTCACACTCCTCATTCCATGCAAATGTCACACCTTTATGTAATGTTTTTGTAAAAGGCTGTGATATGTCTGCTAGCTGTGATATGAATCTTCTGATAGATTGAACTCTTCCTTGCAATGTCCTCATTTGACTGATATTCATGGGAGGTTGCATCTCTATTATAGCCTTGACTTTAGCCAGATCAACTTCAATGCCCTTCTTTGAAACTATGTATGCTAAGAGCTTTCCAAAAGTGACACCAAAAGCACACTTCTTAGGATTTAGTCAGAGACTAAACTTTTCCATTCTATCTAGGATCATGCTCAAGTCCTTTAGATGTTCAGTTCTGATCATAGATTTTGCTAAAGTATCATCAATATAATCTTCCATAGTTCGATGCATCATGTCATGGAAAATAGATGTCATTGCTCTTTGATATGTAGCACCAGCATTTTAAAGCCCAAATGGCATGACATTCCAACAGAAGGTGCCCCATGCACATGTGAAAGCAGTTTTCTCTTGGTCCTCTAAAGAAATTTTTATTTGGTTATATCTAGAGAAACTGTCCATTAAGGAATACATCTCGAAACCCGTAGTCATGTCCACTATCATATCAATGTTAGGCAGTGGAAAATCATCCTTAGGGCATGCTCTATTCACATCTCTAAATTCTGTGCACACTTTGATTGAGCCATCTAGTTTAGAAATAGGTACAATATTAGAGATCCACTTTGCATAGTCAATAACTTGGATGAACAGGCATTTAGGAGCTTCTATAATTCAGCTTTTACCAAGAGTGCAACATGAGGATGCATCTTTCTCAATTTTTACTTGACAGGTTTGACATTTGGAGCAATAGATAAATGATGCATTATAAGATTAGGATCCAACCCTAGCATAGCTGAATATTTCCATGCAAAGTTGATCTTCTTCTGTATTAGGAATGTTGTAAATTTTTTCTTCTCTTCTTCTGATAATGATTGTGCTACATGTACCAATTGTGGTTCCTCTGTTGTACCCAAATTGATGGATTGAGTGGGCTCAATTAGAACTGGAGATCTATCCTATAAATGACTTGGAAGGACATCAAATATCTCATCCTTAGGCACCTCAGAGAGGTTTTCACCTTTGGATATGTCTTTTATTTTTACTTTTGTAGGTTCTGAGACTGCCACAAAGTGGTTTTCACCCTCATAACTCTTTTTCTTTTTCTTTTTATTCTTATTTTTCTGACTAAGATATTTGATGTCTAACTCAGTCATGCTGACACTCAGTTCACTGATGGAAGTACTCATAGGCTCAACTACATTTAGGTAGCAAGCAAGGGCATAGTCATTCAGGAAGGTATAAATACCATGGCTCAGATTTGTGGAGGTTTGATCAATAAGGTCTGGATATTGGATAGTCAAAGTAGGGAAAGATTGGGAGATAGTGTTTATGGATATGGATCTATCATCATTGGTCCTAACCTAATGCTTGAGTTCAAAGGTGATATTACAAATTAAGACATTCAATTCAGGAATAGGCTCAATGTCATCGTGGGAGTTCAATTCAGCCATAGGTAGATCGGACTCGATAGGTTCATCATTTCGCTCTAGACTCACATTGGGATTAGGTACATATTGGTGAATAACATCAACATGTTTCTCTATAATAAGCTCATCTTCATCTAGTTCTGGAATGGCTCCCCATTCATAGTCATTTGATTCAGCTTCTGATTCAGGATCTCTAGGAAATCTTAGAACATGAGTAAAGTTGGGGTGAATACCCCAAGAAGGGTTATCCTCAGATTTTGATTTGAATTCATACTCATGGGAATCTGTCTTAGAATCACTACCACTTCCCTCTTCTTGATTGTTTTTGAGATTAGCTAGTTCTTGTGTTGCAACTATCTCTTGATTGATAGTAGGTTCTTGTGTTTCTACTACATTAATTCTTTTGATTAGATCATCTTTATCATCAAGAAGGTCTTTGATTTCCTTAGGCAATTTTTCATAGGGGATGAGTTCTGAGCTGTCTGAATCACTATCTGATGGTTCTATTTCTTCTTTCTTAAGAAGAGGTTCTCCTAGTGTGATCTACTCTATGACATGGGAACAATTACCATTGAGGTGATATGGTTTCTTCTTAAATCCTAAGCCAACTTTGTTTTTATTTTCTCTACCAGTATGTGGGAGAGGTAGCTCAAGACCTTTTCCTCTAATTCCTAGAGGTCCTTTACCTGAATATCCCATCTTAGCTATTAATTTATCTCTTGGACCATACAACTTAGAAGGGAGTTTGGATACTGTAGAGTCACTAGTTTGAACAACTTGAGATTCAGGTTCGTCTCTGTATAGCCATGATAGCACAGCTTCATCCTCTTCAAATTCTTTCTTGGATACTTTTTCTACTACAAAATTCTATTTATATGCTTCAAGAGGTTCTTTAGAGTCTAGTTTGGATCATTTCAAAGATTGCCCATAAGACTTAGGTGAGATAGGGAGAGATGTCAAAGATAAGACTGGCTCGATAGTATATTCTCCCATACTATTTTCTTTGATATTAACCTCTTTTGCAAGATCTTCCATTTTAGATGTGGATGCTTCTTTAGTTGGTTTAATGGAAGATTCTCTATTATTAGGTACAAGCTTATCTGCACTTTCCTTCAAGGTGTTGCAAGTTGTATTTAGATCTGCAGGGATAGTAACCTCTACTCCATAAGGAAACTTCAAACATTGATGGTATGTAGAAGGAATAGCTTGCATTTCATGTATCCATGGTCTCCCTAGAAGGATGTTGTAGGCCAAAGGTAGATCAAGCACTTGACAGATGGTATCTTTGATAACTGGACCCACTCTGATAGGTAAGATAATGGTTCCTTTAGAAGATCTTTCTTGTTCATCATAGGCTTTGATAGTTATTTTCTTTCTAGGATCAATAGCCAATTCTGAAAATCCCAATTGTGTGATCAAGCTGTAAGAACAAATATTTAGGCCAGCGCCCCCATCTATCAACACATGTTTGACTCTATAGTTCTGGATCAAGACTTCTATATGCAAAGGCTGATTATGTGGGTGACTCAAGGAGTTGTCATCTTCCTTTGAAAAGGAGATATATTGTAGAGATGTAAGATGTCCAACCATAGTCTGGAACCTATCTAAATCAAGGTCATCAGGAACATTGGAACCGAGCAAAGCTTTATCGAGAATGGCTCTATGAGCTGGAGATAGTCGAAGCAACTCAAACATGGAGATTTTCACATTAGTGTGTTGGAGTTGTTGGACAATGCTATAAGATGTATGCCTTATATCCTTTGGATTGGAAGATTTGGAAGCAGCCTTCTGTTTAGAAGTAGATGAAAGATTGAAGGGCACCTTAGGGAGATTTGATGAATCTAGGATTTGTCCTTTCAGATGCATTTGAGCTTGTGATCGAGTAATTGCGTTAGCTAAGGAATGATCTTTGTCTCTTCATACAATTGTGATGACATTGCAAATTTTAGAGAGACATGGTTCAACCATATTGATAAAAACATTATTTCCAGGGTAGGTATAGTTGAATTTTGCCCCCATATTAGGATAAGAAGTTGAAACTTCTTGAACATGTTTTGGAAATGGTTCTGTGAATGCTATATGATCATTATTGCTCATGGGATTGTCAATTGTGATGTCTCCACTATCGATCAGATCTTGAATGGTATGCTTCAAGTGGTAGCAATTATTAGTTTTGTGACCTTTACTCTAATGGAAATCACAGAATTCATTTCCTCTCCACCATTTTGGTTTGGGGTCCGGATCATTTGGTCAGATTGGTGGTAAAGAGATGATGTTATCAGCTAGTAGAGTTTTCATAGCTGATTCTAAAGACTCTCCCAGAGGAGTAAACTTTCGATGTTTATCCCATCTTTTGTATTCTAGCTTCTTTGGAGATGGTTCAGAAGACTTTTTCTCTGAAGCTTTAATGGCTTGAGTGCCAAGAGTGAGATTGTAGGCTGGTGCCTTTGATGGGGCATGGACAGTGTCAACAATGCCATTTGTGATGATGCCCTTGTTCTTGTTCCAATTTTTGTTCTTGTCTTTAGAACTGGATCCTGATTCGTACTTGTCTTTTTGAAGTGTGATTTCTCCTTTTTTCATAAGCACTTTTTTGATTTTGATAGCATTATCCACCATCTTATCAAAAGATGTATGATCTTGCATTTGTAGAGGATAATTGATTTCGGGAACAAGATTATTGATGAAGATTTCCAATTTTTCTATTTTTGGAATAGGTCTGGCATATAGAGAGAACTTCTTCCTCCATCTCTTGAGAAATGTTAGGAATGGTTCCCCTGGGTATTGTTTGAGATTATAGATATCGATCATGGTGACCAGGTGCTGAATATTGTAGGAGTATTGTTGATAAAAAAATTTGATCAACTCCTCAAAAGTTTTGATAGTAGAAGACAATTTTGAAAACCAATGAATGGATGCTCCTCCCAAAGATCTAGGAAAGAGGTGCATAAGGTAGGTCTGTTCATGCATGAACTCCATTGATTGTGTAGAAAATTCCCTAACATGATCTTGAGGGTTAGAGTGCCCGTCATATTTATCATACTTCGGCATCTCCACTCTTTTTGGAAATGGTGGCATGTAAAAGTCTTTGTCAAATGGAAAAGGACATAGAGCCTCCATGGAGAACTCTTTAGGTTCCTTCTCTTTCTTGAGATTGTTAAGTTCAACTTGTATAGCATGCATTTGTTTCATCATAGCTATGAGTGGATTCTCTTCCTCATGTGTAATTATGTCTTCAACATTAAAGTTGGGAGGAAGTTCAGCTCCTTGATGAGCTAATTGTAAAAAGTATGCTTCTCTATCTTCTTTCAAGAAATGCTTCATCATTCGTTTGAAGTTATCATCATTTTGATATTGAGCAATTTCTTTAGGTGTGGGTTCCTGATCTGCACCATGTTGAGATTGAGCTCTTTGAGAGCCAAAATTTGTCCTTGCTTGAGACATGGTAGGAGTTTGTGGACTCCCTGGATTAGATTGATGAGGGGTATGTTGAGTACCTCCGTGAGTTGATGGAGGAGGTATGTAACCAGATTTCAATCGATAGTTGCCAAGACCGTTGTCCTCGTAAAGACTAGAATTGATGAGTTGCTCAAGAGTTGGAGTTTGGAGAGTGGTGATAGATTTCTTGTGAGAGGAAGCTCTAGTCTCCACCATTAACCTCAAGTGAAATAAAAGAATAAGATCTAGATAACCGAAGAATGAATTGAATCAAGATGATCAGATGACACAACCTTGTCAAGGTTTGATTGATTTGAAGATTTGATTAGACATGGATGAAGGATACTATGCCCTGGATGTATGGGTAGGTTCCCAAAAGATAGCAGATAAGATATCATAACACTTAGTCATTTTGATGATTGATTGATTGAAGATTGATAGTTATGACAAGGTTTTGACACAAGATGATAAAGACTCAAATCAATTAAATAGAAGGCTGAATCGGATTCAAAAGGCCACTTTAGGAAAATGATTGGATTCTCAATAGCTACTGCTTTGTTCCTGACATAGTGATTTGTTTGACAGATTCTGAAATTAGGCTGAAAAAGCTAAATATCTGGCAATTCTGACAATTTTTTGACAACTCTTAACAATTTTCCCAAACAACACTCTGCAGACTTGTACGAAAGTGGGTATGCTATGAAATGATAGTTGCAAAACTTGTACGATAGAGGGTGACCAATGAAATGATAGTTGAAAATCTCATACCAATGAATTTTGACTTTGAGAATTTGTTGGCATGAAAACTCGTATGACACTAGGTAGTTCACCATATGATAGTTGGGCAGTATTGAAATGACATTTGACAAAAACTCGTATGACTTTCTGACCTCCTGAGATGACTTTTGACTCCAGAAAAGGATTTTACTTTAGATTTTGCAAATTTTGAGTTTTCAGATTTGAATTGTTTGCAAATTTCAATGTCCAGATTTGAGGATTCTAACAGATTTGTCCATTTTCAATAACTAGATAGATAAACAAGCACGCAAAACAACAAGCAAGTGATTTCAGGCATGTCTGAAAACAATGAACAAGGGCAAAAAAAACCTTGCGCATGAACAATCAAGTGACTTATTCATTCTAATCCTCAGAAGCGCTAATTGTGTATGTTCCAAAATGTTTTGCAATGATGCACATATACCCTAGAAAATAAAAATTTGGCATCGCTAGGGTTTTTAGTAATGGTTTGACTCTGCAACTTTTATGATCCAAAGGGGTGAACTCCAATCCCGGTGCACCAGGGTTTTGACACAGTCTGAGAACTTAATCTTCAGGAGCTGCTAGGGAGATCTAACAACCCAACAATGAACCATACCCGTGGAGATTTCTTCCACAAGGACATTTATATAGTGGCTGTCACTACCAGGGTGAAAATGGCTATTACCGCTTGAGGTTTTGTCAATGCAGTTTACCCTGTGAAGGGATTGTCTGCTACAGTTAACCCTCTCTAAAGATGACTCACAATAGTATACCACAAGGGGACTTGGCTCTAGATCCAAGGTTTTTGATGCCTTTTCACTTTTAACCCAAACAAAGTAGACAGATAAATCCGACATGCTAAGACAAAGTTTTTCTTCACCAAGGTCTATGATGTCAACTCCATGTGATCTATCAACCTCTCTAGGGAGAGAATGTATCAATCAATAAGAGAAGGCACACTAACCAATTTTGATTCACCAAAGCTCATGATGTCAACCCCACGTGATCTATCAACCTCTCCTGGGAGAGAATGTATCGATCAATAAGAGAAGATGCACTAACCAAGTTGAATGTGAAACACACTAAGTATCCTCCCTACCTACAAGGATTCTATTGTCAAGAAGGATTTCGCTGGGAATCCAATCTCTCAAGAATCATGAATAGTGTTCATAGGGCCTAATTACTATGTTTTCACAGATATATTTCCAAAAGAAAATCTACCGAAAGTACTCAAAAGTAGAAAGAGGAACACTTAACGCTTAAAGAGAATATAAGGTGAGTCCACAAGGTGGAACAATTAACCCCTCACACAAGCTAAAAATGAGTCCACAACTTAGAAAACAAGTGAGTTCTAAAAAGCACAAAAGGGTTGCCTGGTGGAACAATTAACGCTTCTCTCCTATAGACCCCTCCCCTTTATGGCGCTGAGATTGCAACCACGGGGTGGAATGAGGGGTCGATAGATTTAGCGAGTCCAATAACCCAAGATAGAAATCTAGATCAATCACAAGTATCTAAGACTGCTAAATAAATACCTAAGGTGTCACAACCTAGTATCAATTATGCAAGTGTGTAAAACAAAAGCATGAAAACAAGTACTCAAGCTAGACACACGAGAGATTTATTTTATGTCCAAACCAAGTGTTATAGAGATTGTAGTGACTCACCTTAGGTCCAAAGATCTACAATCCAGAATTTAGCACACATCTAAAAGTACAAAATCAAGACAAATCAATAGCAAACCATAAGCGTTAGAAATCAATAATCTAAAATTACAAATCTACAAATAGCTGATCAAATGGAAAACTTTGAAAATGAAACCAACATGCTTGGATTTGGCTCGGAAAGAGCTTTCCAATGATATATCACACTTAAAATTTCAATACCATATGTGAAAATTTCACAAAAATGGGTGCCAGTTTTCCAGAGTGGCACAGATTTTGAAAATGCCAAAATTTAAAAAAAAAACAAATCATAAAATAGAAAGCAGGCGTGATCAAAATAGGCAAACGCATGACTGAAATGAGCACAGGTGTGACTTAAATGTGCATAGGCGTGACTGAAATGTGCACAGACATGACTGAAACGTGCACAGGCATGACTGAAACGTGCATAGGCATGATTGAAACATGCATAGGCATGACTGAAACGTGCACAAGTGTGACTGAAATGTGCACAGGCATGACTGAAATGTGCACAGGCATGATCAAATTTTGCATAGGCATGAACAGATTTCTTGTAGGCGTGAACAGATTGCCCGTAAGCGGCGTTAGATTTTTCGTAGGCGGCATTTTTCCTATTTGCACAAAAATGATGAAAAAGTGACGCCAAAAATATATAAAATTAGATAAAAATGAAGATAATGAGGCTCAATGCCCCACGGTGGGCACCAGAAATGTGTGTGTGAAAATTGTAACTGATCTGTAGACACAACACTTTAGTAAAACATTAGAGGTTAGCTATAATCAAAATCATGCAAAATTGAAATCTAATCTAACCAAGCGATTTACTGCCTTCTAATAGGTGCGAGATTGATGTTCTTAGATTGTTATCAAGATCAATGACCTAGACGACACCTAAATGAAGGATTTGAATGCAAAACTAATATGAAATATGAATGCAATTAATCTATTTTTTTGGTATTTTCTATGCAATAAGATGAAAAATGATATGAATCTGTGCTAATATGAAAATTAATCTATGATATGCTAAATGATCTAACAATGATATGAAAATGAATCTAAATGAGTGTAAAAAAATAACAAATTGATCTCACAATAGCCTTGATTCGTAATAAGCTTTGATTCTCCAGATGTCGATTCTCCAGCATAAGTTTGCACAATTATGAGATGATTTGAGATGAGTTGAAGCCTTAATTTATAGAAATCTAGGGCTTTGGAGGTGCATGAAAGAAAGCCATAAATCACTCAGATTAACTCAGCTTGATTTTGAGTTATCTAAAAATAAAGATAATTTAATTCACAAAAACATGCAAATCATGCAAAAACAACTTTTTAACTCAAATTAGAAGTTTAGATCAACTTTAAAACTCAAAAATGATGTTGAGTTCCAAAAAGTCAATAACTTGCATTGATTTTCTAATTTGAAGTTTAACTGCTCTTTGATTGTGCACATGGATAATTATGAATTAATTAATAAATAAAGTGATTTATTCTCAACTTAACTGATTTTTGAAAATAAATAATTGATTTATGGGTTAATCAATTATTTAATCAAACTTTTATTAAAAACTATATTATTAAATAATGACAACTTGCTTTAATTAATTAAATAAAAATTTAATCAATTATTCATAGGATATTGGATTTATTGTCAAAATTAAATAATACAATTAATAATAGATAGAATTAAATTTAATTACACAATTAAGTGGCAAGATATTAAATCTAATTAATTAAATATGAAAATATTCAATTAATCAAACTTAGGATAAATGTGATTTATCGTCAAATAATCATTAAATTAAAGATAATTAAGATAATTAGGAATATTGCTAGGAATATTCTCCGATGCAGAATTTAAGATAATCAATTATGATTCGATGATGTTTAGATGTGCCTTAGATTAGGACTTTGATGTTGATTTCATTCGTTTTGTAGATGTAGGAGGTTAATGAACTTATAGCCCATTTTTGAGGTATTACAGTAAGATACTGAGAACCTTGTTGCCTATCTATACAATTAGAATATCTACAATTCATGAAATAAGGTTTGCACCTAATAGCACTCTTACCCTTGATAGTCTAATTGGAAAGTTAACTACTTTTGAGCTGACTAATTATGACAATAGTGTTGTATCGAGTGTTGAGTCTACTTTTATGTCATCCCTAAAGATTGGTAAATCTAGCAATAAGCATAATATAAAGAATGAAAGTGACAGTTACAACAAAGTTGAGATTGATGAGCTTGAAGAACTTATGGCCTGAAGACTTTAGAAAGGTAAAGGAAGGTATAAGGTAAAGTTATCTTTAGCTTGTTTTAATTGTAAAGAGATTGGCCATATTGCTGCTAGATGTCCTAACAGGAAAGAAGAAGATAAAGCCAATGACCAATCTGGTGATGGAAATTTTGGCAGAAGAAATAACAAAGTAAACTGACACTACAAAAGAGAAAACCGAGATTACAAAGACAAAGGAAAGAAGACATGTTACCTTGTTGGAGAAAATGAGAATGACACCGACACCGACATTGATGATGAAATTGAACTGGTATTTGTTGCAATGAAAGATGATTCAGAAGAAGAAGAAAGATATGTAGAAATAACCCTTATTTCTAAAGTTAGTAAGAATGATACTTGGATCATTGATAGTGGCTGTACACATCACATGACTGGTGATGAAGATAAATTTGAACATCTTGAGAACTATAATGGAGGATTAGTGAAAATGGGAAATGATACACCTTGTCAAGTGAAAGGAAAAGGGTCTATCTTATTGAATGATAGGATTAGATGTGATAATGCATACTGGGTAAAAGGACTTAACTACAATTTTTTGAGTGTAGCACAACTGAATAACTTAGGTCATTGAGTTGTATTTGAAAGAAAGAAGGTGAAAATATTTGATGAAACTAGAAAACTTGTTGGTACTGGAGGACAATCAAAAGGTAATTTATTCTATCTTGACAATGTTGAAACTTCTTGTTTACTAGAAAAGAGTGAAGATGTATGGTAATGGAATAAGAGACCGTGTCATGTGAACTTTGATAACATGATTAAGATTAGTAAAAAGAGAAGAGTTAGAGGTCTACCGAGTCTAACCAAACCTAATCATGTTATGTGCAATCAATGTCAGAAAAGAAAGATGACCAAATCTAGTTTTAAAAGTAAAGACTATTCATCTAAAGGTATTTTGGAGTTGGTACCTATCAACTTATGTGGTCCTATGAGAACTCAAAGCTATTATGGTGAAAAATATTTTATTTTATTTATTTATGACTACTCTAGGATGATGACAGTCATGTTCTTAAGAGAGAAATATGAAGCATTCAAACTGTTTAAATAATATAAGGCTAAAGTTGAAAAAGAAATCGGGAAAGAATTAAAATGATTAAGATATGATAGAGGAGGTGAGTTTATTTATGATGAATTCACTAATTTATGTAATGAACATGGAATCAAAAGATAGGTTTCTGTACCAAGGACACCACAACAGAATGGAATTGCTGAAAGGAGGAACCGATCTATTTTTGATTGTGCCAGAATATTGATGATTGAGAAAAATGTTGCACAAATGTACTGGAGAGAAGTAGTTAGCACTATTTTATACACCTTGAACCAAGTTCAACTAAAGAAAGACATGAACAAGACACCTTATGAGTTATGGTTTGGCTATACACCAAATGTAAGTTATTTCAGAATCTTTGGAAGTAGGTGTTACATTCTGAAAGATGATAGGAATGGTAAATTTGAGTCTAAAGGTGATGAAGGAATATTTTTAGGATATTCTACTAAGATTAAAGCTTATAAATATTTGAACGAGGCTACTAATAAAATGGTAGAAAGTGCTAATGTAAAAGCTGTTGAGTTTGCTAAAAAGAATGATGAAGAAAGTATGGAGGAACTGGAAGACTATGATAGGTTTACATATGTTGAGCATCTAGATTATCTACTAAAGTCACATGATGAGTCTACTGAGCATTAGTAAAATGCTACCGAGAATCACCAAATGCAAACTGAGAACTAGGAAGAAGCTACCGAGCAAGAAAATGAACCTAAACCGAATGATGAGAAAATAAGAGAACAGGTGATGGAAAGATTTGTTAGAAGGCACCATCCATAGAACCAAATCATTGGAGACAAGAAAGCTGGCATGATGACCCGAAGAAAGTTAAGATGAAACACATGCTTAGTTTGTGAATTTGAGCCTAAAAATATTAGAGATGCACTTGAAAATGAGGAATGGATTATGGATATGAATGAGGAAATTGAACAAATTGAGAAGAATAAGACATGGACATTAGTACTGAGATCGAAAGATAAAAATGTAATTGGTACTAAGTGGATTTTTAGAAACAAGTTAAATGAGAATGGTGAGGTCACTAGGAATAAGGCAAGACTTGTATGCAAGGGATACGCACAAGGAGAAGGTATATATTATGGTGAAACTTTTGTACCAATAGCTAGGCTTGAAGGAGTCTGTATATTACTTACATATGCTACACATAAAGGATTCAAAGTATATCAAATGGATGTGAAATCATCATTTCTGAATGGAATACTTGAGGAGGAGGTCTAAATAGAACAACCAGAAGGCTTTGTTGATCCAAATTAGAAGAACATGGTATGTAGACTGCACAAATCTTTGTATAGACTAAAGCAAGCACCAAGAGAATGGTATGAAATAATAAATTCTTATCTTATAAGGATTGGCTTTGTAAGGACAAGTGAAAATAGTAATTTGTACATGAAAGGAGAATCTAATGATAATATTTTGATCGCTAAAATTTTTGTTGATGACATAATCTTTGGTGGACATGATTTGAATTGCAAATCTTTTGCTGATGAAGTGAGAAAGGAATTTAAGATGTCAATGTTTGGAGAGATTAAATTCTTTCTAGGTTTGTAGATTATATAACAAAATAATGGGATTTTCATCACTCAATCAAAATACATTAAAGAAGTGTTAAAGACTTTTGGCATGGAAGATTCAAAATCAGTAGGAACACCAATGGTAACACGATGTAAGTTGACAAAGGATGATGAATCTACAAAGGTAAATCAGACACTGTACAAATTAATGATTGCAAAACTGATATATGTGGTATACAATAGGCCTGATATAACATATGTAGTTAGGATTGTGGCAAGATTTTCTGCCAATCCTAAATATTCACATGTGGGTTGTGGTTAAAAGGATTTTGAGATACTTGAAGAAGACAAAAGACTATGGATTATGGTACACAAAGGAAGGCAAATTTGAACTCTGAGTTTACATTGATGCAGATTGGGCTGAAAACATTGATGACCAGAAGACCACAACCATTGGAGCATTCTTTTTAGGAGAAAGTCTTGTGACTTGGATAAGCAAGAAACAAGCATGCATTTCTCAGTCTACTACTGAAGTAGAGTATATTGTTGCTGCTACAAATTGTTCAAATATTGCTTGGATAAAACAAGTGTTGGAAGGAATGAATGAGGTAATCACTAACCCAATGATTATATATTGTGACAACAATAGTGCTATAAATATTTCCAAGAATCTAGTGATGCATTAAAAAAAAACATATATCTATTAAGCATCACTACTTAAGGGAACAAGTTCAAGAGAAGTAGGTGAAACTAGAATTTGTGAAATCTAAAGAACAACTTGCTGATATTTTTACCAAGCCCTTAGGGAAGGACACATTTGAGTATTTGAGGACTAGACTAGGGGTCTATCCCCTGTCTATCAGTTGCTAAGGTGATCAGGAGGTTGCATCAACCTATACTTTATCAGAAATCATTCATGTTGATGCACATAGCTCACACTTTAGGATTTCTAAGGTTGTGAAAGATGTAGAAGTTATAACAAAGAATTGTATATCAGTACATGAAGGTACTTGATCTAAACCAAACAATAGAGAATAATTTGGCTACTGCAGAGCTACTTATTTTATTTGGTATTATTGTCAAAGGGAGAGGAAATTCATATGAAATATCTGTTGCTAAGAACATGAAATAAAAAAAAAAGAATCAAAGAGCTGAAAAAGATCAAATCCGCAAGGAGGGTTTCCATGGAATGTTGTTTTGTAGTGATTAAACATATAAAATATCAAGCTAGGGAGAGCTTACCGAGCTACAACATTTACCTACATAGTTGTAGAATACATGTTTGGTATGTATGGCATATTTCATATTGTTTGTGTTGCCATCAATGCCAAAGGGAGAGATTGATGACCTACAACTAATTGAATATCTAGATAAACTGAAGAAACAATGATTAGAAATCACCGAGATACTAAAGTGATATGTAAGATGATTAAATCAGTCAATATGTTGTCATTGATGTCAAATATTTTTGAATATAGTTATCATGATAGTTACAAAAATTTGAATATTTGTAAAAGGAAGAAAAGATGAAGAAATGAGATATCTACATAAGGAAAAGATGGATATGACAGATAAGGATAAGGTATACATTGGGTAACTTATTGATGAGTCTATGGCTTTATATTGTTGACTTTAGCATGTTACATTAATCTATTATGAAGAAGAGATTTGAATTGAACAAGTTAATGTGGTTGGTAATTGAAGACTTCTGTATACATTGATCCCATGCAGTGTATACCAAGTGACAATAATAACCAAGTTAGTTATCACCGACACATTCAATATTAATCGAGTATGGATGAAAACATTAAATGCTAAGAATAGCTGACTGAAATTGATGAGCTGGAAATTATTATGATTTTGAAGTAAAGGATGAAGTTAGTTATAATATCCACAACTGACATAATTTAGAAATGATCTAAAGGATGAGATTGAAATGTGTTATGGACACATCTACCGAGAAAGGTTTAAGCGAACAAATGGACGTAGGAGATTAAGAGGCAAAATTCGATGGCTAATATGAAAATGGTTTACTTGTCTATTTAAGAGGCATGAGTTTCATTGTTGAAACATGTTGGACAAATAGAGATTGCAGAGATTTTGCATGAAGACTTTATTCATGCATTCTTGATCAAACTGGTTACAGAAAGAACTAAGTTGTAGACATTACCGAGCGTTAGAGAACTATTTACCGAGTGAAGTAAGTTGGGAAATATTGAAGAAGTGAATTGATTAATAATCAGATGAGTTTTATGAGCATAGCATAGATCTAAATATTTTCAATTGAGTTGTATTTGAATCAGATCAGAATTGTATTAGTTTAACCAATGATTCAACAAAATCTCTTAACCAAGTAGACTTAATAGTCTTATTGTATTTCCATATGACATTCAATGAATGTTAATTATTATCTTGTTGACCCCATAGTGAATTTTGGTTAAGAGTTAATTGTTAGTGATAAATCCTCTAACTAGGTCACACCTAACAATGTGCATTAGGTTGGCTCCTAATAGAGCTCACTTCAGAAGAGTGAAATATTTTGGGTTACCGGTCCCAGGTGGTTTTTCCCTTAGTAGGGTTTCCATGTTAAATCATTATGTTATGTGTTATTTGTTATGATTTTTTTTCTATCATACTTTACGTAATGCATATTTGATTTAATCGGTAATCACAATTTAGATAATGACTTGTATTCGGTAAATGAACGGACATATTGATATTTTATCTTACCGAGTTGCATAAATTATTGAAATAGTTTTGAAATGTACATTTGAGAGTTTGGGACTATAGGATAGCTAATTTAATTGATTCACCCCCCTCTTAATTAGTCTAACACAATCTACCTTGTAAAATGATTTAAACTTATAATAAAGTAAGCAGTCGGTTAAGAGATTTACTTAGGTCTGTTAAAACCACTCTATTAAGAGATTTACCCTAATTCACCTATTAGAATGTCTTAGTATATGTTCCTTCAATTTTCATTGTGATACTGATTACATATCTTCTCCTTACAATATAGATTTGATCTTCTCCATCAAATATGTCTCTATTATGTCCTTCACTGCTCTGCTTGATCACTAAACTCTATTTCTGATAATCAAACACTTTTTTTGTTCTGCAAGTATGAGATCTTCTTCACACAATTATCCTTCCTCATAATATGTTTTAGGGTTTGGATCTCATCTTATATAAACAATTGATCATCTCCATGATTTGAGATCTACGATCTGGATTGTCTACTTTTTCCGCTTAACCATTCCCTAATTCTGATTGGTTACATGAATTACATAGGGATTAATGATTACAATCCTAAAGCATAATCACCTTTGTGATTTCCTCTACCAAAAATAAATATCATTTATATGTCATCCAAATTGGTTTACCTAAGTGTTTGTGCCATAAAAAACACATATGTTAAATCTGGCTTACTCGACATTTGATATCTCTGGCACTCAACACACACTATTCTTCATACCTTGGTGCTCGGCATTGAGTACATCTCTACATATCTCGGCGTAAATTGAATTGGTTAATACTGAAGTAATTAGTGACCATTGACTTTCTCGATAGTAACTACTATTTGGTAAATGTACAATATACATGTATCAGCCTATACATGATGACTTGGTCGTAGTGATGATCGACCAACATTGCCTAGAAAATGACTAAGTGTAAGACACTTATGGACAAAAAAAATTAAGGATCAACAATCTCCCCCTTTGACATTAGTGGAAAAAACACTTTGTCATGACATTTACATCACATTACATGAGTACTTAGTAATTAAACAAAACTTCTATAGAATGCTCCCATAAGACTTGACTCGGTCTACAAAAGTTTTTACACATATAAATAAGACACCTTATTTGACATATAATTAAATATATATACATTTTAAAAACTAGTATTGTGTGTGTGAAAATTGTACCTAGCTGTAGACACAACACTTCAGTAAAACATTAGAGGTTAGCAAAATCAAAATCTGCAATGAAAGTGAAGCTAAGCTAACCAACCAATTTACTACCTTCTAGTAGGTGCGAGTATGATGTTCTTAGATTGAAATCGAGATCAATGACAATGCAACACCTAAATGAAGGATTTGAATGCAAAAGAATGCAAAACTAGATATGAATCTAAGCTAGAATTGATTGAAAATGATATGTAGATTTAATCTAAGAATGATATGAATGAATATGAATACTATGATATGAAAACTATGCAAAAATATGACCAATAATGAAAGATCTCACAAATCGCCTATCGCAAGTGCTTAATCCTTCAATTGCCAATTAGTCAGAGTAATTGTGCAAATTTGAGTGTTGATAATTATGAAGAGCTGAGCCTTGATTTTATGGAAATCCAAGGTTTGAGCATGCATAAGAAAAACCATAAATCACTCTTGATAAACTTAGGTTGATTTTTGAGTTAACAAGAAATTAGAGATAATTAACTCACAAAAAATCATGCAAAAGCAGTGTTTTAACTCAAAATAGAGTTTAGATCAAATTTCAACTCATCATCAGATGTTGAGTTTAAATTTTAAATTGTTTGTTAATTTCTAGTTGCCTGCTTTTCTAATTGTGCATGATTTAATTATAAATTAATTTAATAAATAAAATGATTTATTCTCAACTTAACTGATTTTTGAATTAAAAATAATTGATTTATGGGTTAATCAATTATTTAATCAAACTTTATTCCAATTAAATCATTAAATTTGACAACTTTGATTTTAAATCAATTAAATAAATATTTAATTGATTATTTGTAGGCATTTTGATTTATTGTCAAAATAAAAACAATATTAATTAGGAATAAATGCAATTAAATCTAATTAAATAATTAAGTGGCATAATCAAATTTAATTAATTAAATATTCATCATATTCAATTAATCAACTTTAGGATAAATAATGACATTTATCACCAAATAATCATTAAATTAAAGATAATTAGGATAGATTAGGAATATTCAAGGAATATTCCCCGATGCAGAATTTAGGATAATCAATTAGATTTTGATGATTTGATGTGCGGATGTGCCTTAGGTTAGGACTTTGATGTTGATTTCGATCGATTTGACAATGTAAGAGGTTAATGAACCTATAGCCCATTTTCAGGGTATTACATTTTGCCCCTCTTTGAATTACTGTGCGAAGCGCAGTGGTTCAAAGATTAGTCTATTTATGATAAAGATGTATGAAACTGATTTGAAAGATGAACCAATTCTGAGACATAAACCGATTGAAAGATTTGAAGATGTTAGGTTTAGGTCCTGATTGACCAAAGATAATGTTAACTATAGCAACAATGAACCGGTGATTACGAAAAAGTATCAAAACACCTAATTTTGAACCTTATGATTACGAAGATGTGAGTGACCTAATTCTAGACCTGAATGTCTAGAGGAATCGTATTGGTATCACATCTGAATCCTTCAATTATGAAGAACCAAGGAAATGATGCTAATGAACCGATGGTTATGAAAAGTTGATATAGTTTACAAGATAGATTATAATACTAGATTGATATGGATCTCGATGAATCTAATATGTCCCAAGCGATGTGCCCCAAGCGATGAGGTCTTTAGATGAATCAACAACTAGACGTGGTTGTTGTCTTGATTACTGAGGAAAGATTTGATTGACAAAATTGGATTTATAGACTTGAATGATGTGCGATACCATGCCCCCTTTAGGATGAAAATCAAAATCTAGCAAGAAAAGCTAGTGTTGAATGTTCAGAAACATGTTAATTGATGTAAGAAGTGGTTATACACGTTCTGCATCATTTGGAGGTCTTGGAGAACAAGTTTGACTAGGTTTGACCATGAGTTGACCATGGTTGACCGAGTTGAAATTTGAATAGTTTGATGTAAGATAATCAGTTAAGTGGAATTCTAGATTTCTATAATGATTGAAGGTTGATTATGCAAGCAGTCGACCGTCCTGGGTCTGAAAATTTTAAATCATGATTTTGACATAGTAAATGATCTCAGATTTTGATTTTGATCTCGAAAATGGGTTCAAAATGTCAAAATTAGCCAGGGGTGCATGCTTGGTGATATGTTAAGAAGACCTTCATGTGATACTCAGTCCTTATGATGTGTTTAGCATAGTTTTGAAGAATCATTTGAGTGTCAAGTTGATTTAGGCAATCGTGAGATAAATGCAATCATGCAAAGTGCAAAATGAGATGCAAACCTAAGACCTAGGACCTAGTCACTGATCATGTGTCGATTTGTTTTCATCATTGAACTTTTTAGGTAACTAGATAAATCAGTACAATGCCCACTAGTTAGGAAACTATAGACATATGAATATTGATTTGTATATGCAAGAATCAATACAACGCCCATTGGTTAGACAACCATGGACATATGAATATTGATTTTGTTTTTGGAATGTCAGAGTAGATATAAGCACCAAGGCACAAATGCTAGGATGACCTGAATATAATATCCATTTTGATATAGAAATTTGTATAAGCATCAAAACATAAATGTTGTGATGACTTGAATATGCCTTGCAGTGCAAACATATCAAATAGTCAAGAGATCATTCTAAATCCAATGTGAATTACCCGTAGTGACCCTTTATCATTCACATCCTTAGGTAAGATTGCATTTCATAGTAGGAGTAAGAAATCACTCAAAAAGATAATAGTTAGATCAAACTTCCTTGAATTTTTGGGGTATCAATGGTCGAGGTACACATGACCATTCAATACAAGATAGAGGCTCTTACAGATGGACACCATTTCAATCCAAAATTTCCAAAGTTGTTAGATTTTTACATACAAGCAGAAGACAAAGAAAAGATTATGCCCCCAGTCATCACTCTCTAAATCCTATAAAGGACATCATCAAAGAGCTCAAAAGGACACAATATGAAAAAATCTTAATGCGAATCAGTAAGTAAACAAGGAGATAAAAGCATGTAAAGCACAGATTGTTTTCAGTTTGTTGTTGATGTTTGATTGCGTTGTTGTAGATGCAAAATCCTTTCTAGAGAGGAGAAAAATAGATAGAATCAGATGAAGCTTCAAAGGACCTTGACTGGATATGATATGTCTAAGATACACTAGAGGCCATAGGATATGACTTTGATTGCCCCCAAGTTTGAACATTTGATAGGACACAGACGCTTGAACTGATTGGTGTACAGATCGACTTTATTGAAAATAGGAATGCAAAAACAAACTAGGAGGTATTTACAAACTAAAGCAAGACTGAAAGCTGGGAGAGACCAAGATTGCACTGATAGATGGAGCATTTTGAAACAAGTGGTTCCCGTTTGCTGGGTTTTCACCATCTTGGCAGAGATTCTATTTTTGTTCGCAAGGTGCCTGTTTCTAGGTTTTCACCAAGGCACTTTTTCTTTTTCTCATTTTTTTGTATTTTTTTTTTTTAAAATTTATTTTTCATGAATCATCAAGGCACCTATTGCTAGGTTTTCACCAAGATGTTCATTTTTTTAGGACTTTTTTCAATTTTTAAGATTTTTTCAAGATATTTGTGAATACTGAATGCCTTAGGTGTAGAATTTATTCAGATGGAAAATGTTGATTGGTTCTCAGAGCTGTTCTCCTTAGTTGTTGAGAGTTGATAGGCTCCAGAGCCAAAAGTAGCAATGATAACAAAGGGACCCAACCAGTTGGGTTCAAAATTCCCCTTGTGCTCTCTATGTGATTGATTTTTAGGACTCTCTCTCAAGACTAGATCGCCAACCTAAAATTCTCTGTGTCTGACTTTCTTATTGTAGCCTCTAGACATTCTTTTCTGATATACTCTGAGATGATCATACACTGCTTTTCTATGCTCATATAGTAGTTCAAGTTCTTGCAACTTAGACACTTTGTAGTCATCATCAGTTACTAGACCATGCATTTTGATTCTTAGTGATGAGATTTCAACCTCAATAGGCAGTACTGCTTCAGACCCATAAACTAAAGTGAATGGTGTAGCCCCAGTGGGTGTTATGATACTTGTTCTGTAGGCCCAAAGAGCTAGATTGATCATGAGATGCCAGTCTCTTCCTATTTTATTAATTTTATGGTGCAATATTTTCAATAGATTCTTGTTTGAAGCCTCTGCTTGTCCATTCCCTTGAGGATAGTAGATAGATGACCAATGTTGTGTAATCTTGAATTTGGTGCATAGATCATCTAAGTCTCTATTCTTGAATTGTCCACCATTATCTGTGACTATAGAATGTGGAATACCATACTGACATATGATGTAGTTTAGAATGAACATAGAAATTTGTTTGCCAGTTGCTTGAGTTAAAGGAACTGCTTCTACCCATTTTGTGAAATAATATGTAGCTGCGATTATATGGGTACGTCCATTAGAAGAATGAGGATGTATGGATCCTATAAGATCAAATGCCCATTGGTGAAAAGGCCATTTTGTAGTAAAGGGAATTAGATCTCTCTCTAGTGCATGAATTAAGTTGCCATGTACTTGGCACTTTTGACAGTTCTTAGCAAACTTGATAGCCTCTTTCTCCATTTCAGGCCAATAGTACCCAACCCTAATAAGCTTTCGAGCTAGTGTTACACCGTTCGAGTGTGATCCACATATACCTTCATGGAATTCTTCTAATGCATGTTGAGACTCTTCCTATTCTAAAAATCTAAGTAGTGTACCATCTAAACCTCATTTGTACAGATTGTGACCAATGATGACATACCAGGATGCATTGCGAATAAGGTATCTTTTCTCATGGCGGTTAAAGGTATCAGGAATGATTTGGTCTTGGAGATAGGAGAAAAGGTTTTTATATTTGGATGAATCATGACCTACAATAGTGTAGAACATGTGGGTATTAGGGGAATCATATGTAGGATAAGATAGTGCTTCCACCAGGAACTCATAGCGTAGCTCATGTTTAGGCTGTTGTAATAAAGTAGATAGCATTTCCATTGCATCGACAACTTTGTTCTATGTTCTAGGTATTTTCTCAAAGGTGGTAGATATGAAATATTTCTTTAGATCATCTACCATTCTCTTGTATGGGATTAGCTTTCCATCTTCTTTTTGATACACATCATTGACTTGGTGTATTACAAGTTGTGATTCTCCATGAATGTGTAATTCTATTACTCTCCACTCAATTGCTATCTTCATACCATTAAGAAGGGATTCATATTCAACAATATTGTTTGTGTAAGGAAAATTGATTCTGAATGCTTTAGGGATTCATTATCCTTGAGGAGTGATGAACAATATGCCTGCTCCAGATCCATTCTATGTATAGGAGCCATCAAAGAATAGTTTCCATGCTCTAGAAGAAAGATTCATGATAGAGGAGTCTAGGAATTCCATTTGCATTGGTGTATCATCAAACAAAGGTGCAACCACTATTTGACCAGCAATAAATTTACCTTTGATAGCTTTTCTTTCAACATATTCAATGTCAAATTCACTTAATAACATCACCCATTTAGCTAGTCTACCTGTGAGGGCAGCTTTTCTTAGTAGGTACTTTAACAGATCAATATTAGCTACCAAATGTGTGGTGTGAGCCAACATATAATGTCTTAGTTTCTATAATGCAAATCTCATAGCTAGACAAGCCTTTTCAATCATATAATAGTTCTTCTTGCATGCTACCAATGTTCTACTGATATAGTATATAGCCCTTTCCTTCTTGTTCTCATCATGTTGTGCAAGCAATGCCCCCAGTGATGTATATGTAGCAGAGACATATAAGATCAAAGGCTTCCCCTAAATAGGAGGCATCAAAATAGGAGGATTTGATAGATATTTCTTGTTATGATTAAATTTCTTTTCACATTCCTTATTCCATGCAAAGGTCACACCTTTATGTAATGTCTTTGTGAAAGGTTGTGATATGTCTACTAGCTGAGATATGAAGTGTCAATAGATTGTACTCTCCCTTGTAATGTTCTCATTTGACTGATATTCTTGGGAGGTTTCATCTCCATGATAGCTTTAACTTTTGCTGGATCTACTTCAATTCCCTTCTTTGAAACAATGTAGCCTAAGAGCTTTCCAAAAGTGACACCAAAAGCACACTTCTTAGGGTTCAGTCTGAGACTAAACTTCTCCATTCGATATAGTATTTTGCTTAAGTCATTTAGATGTTTAGATCTTATCATAGATTTTGCTAAAGTATCATCAACATAATCCTCCATGGTTTGATGCATCATGTCATGAAAGATGGATGTCATAGCTCTTTGATATGTAGCACCAGCATTCTTAAGCCCAAATGACATGACATTCCAACAGAAGGTACCCCACGCACATGTGAAAGCAGTTTTCTCTTGATCCTCTGGAGCAATTTTTATTTGATTATATCCAGAAAAACCATCCATTAAAGAATACATCTCGAAGCCCACAGTCATGTCCACTATCATATCAATATTAGGTAATGGAAAATCATCCTTAGGGAATGCTTTGTTTAAATCTCTAAAGTCTATGCATACTCTTATAGATTTGTCTTGTTTTGATACAGGTACAATATTTGAGATCCATTTAGGATAATCAATAACACGGATGAATCCAGCTTTTAGTAGTTTCTCTAATTCAGCTTTAACCAAGAGTGCAACATGTGGGTGCATCTTTCTTAACATCTTCTTGACAAGTTTGACACCTAGAGCTATAGATAAATGATGCATTATAAGATTAGGATCCAACCCTGGCATATTTGAATATTTCCATGCAAAGTTGATCTTCTTTTCTATTAAGAATGTTGTAAATTTTTTCTTTTCTTCTTCTGATAAATATTGTGCTACATGAATCAATTATGGTTCCTCTATTGTTCCCAAGTTGATAAATTAAGTGGGATCAATTAGAACTGGAGATTTGTCCTATAAATGACTCGGAAGGACATCAAATATCTCATCCTTAGGCACCTCAAAGAGGTTTTCACCTTTGGATACATCTTTTATTTTTACTTTTGTAGGTTCTGAGAATGCCACAAAGTGGTTTTCACCCTTAGAACTCTTTTTCTTTTTCTTTTTATTCTTATTCTTTTGACTAAGATACTTGATGTCTGACTCCATCATGCTAACACTCGATTCATTGATGGAATTTCTCATAGGCTCAACTGCATTAAGGTAGCAAGCAAGGGCATAGTCATTTGGAAAGGTATAGATACCTTTGCTCGGATTTGTAGAGGTTTGGTCAAGAAGTTTAGGATGTTGGATAGTCAATGTGGTGAAAGATTGGGAGATAGTGTTTACGGATATGGATCTATCATCATTGGTCCTAACACAAATTTCAAGTTTGAAGGTGATATTACAAATCAAGACATTCAATTCATGAATAGGCTCAATTTCATTGTGGAAGTCCACTTCAGCCATTGGTGGATCAGACTCATTAAGTTCATCCTTTCACTCTAGAATTATGTTGGGTTTAGGTGCATATTGGTGAATAACATCAACATATTTTTCTATGATAAGCTCATCTTCCTCTGGAATGGCTCCCCATTCATAGTCATTAGATTCTTCATTTATGCCTCTAGGAAAATTAAGAATATGAGTAAAGTCAGGGTGAATACCCCAAGAAGGGTTACCCTTAGATTCTGATTTGAATTCATACTCATGAGAATCTGTCTCAGAATAGCTGCCACCTTCCTCCTTGTCTATTTGATTGTCTTTGAGATCAGCTGGTTCTTATGGTGCAACCATCTCTTATTCTATAGTAGGTTCTTGTATTTCTACTACATTGATTCTTTTTACTGGATCATCTTTAGCTTCGAGGAGGTCTTTTATTTCTTTAGGAAAATGCTCATAAGGAATGAACTCAATAGTGGTGTCAGAATCATCACTGTCAGATTGTTGTGCTTCCTCCTTTGTTGGTTCAATCTATTCTAAGACATGTGGGGAGTTCTTGCTAAGATAGAAAGGCTTCTTCTTATATCCTAGACCTATTGTATTCTTGTTGGTTTGACCATGATGGTCAAGAGGTGACATAAGACCTTTACCTTGTAGTCCTAGAGGTCCTTTTCCAGTATATCCCATTTTTGTGATCAATTTGTCCCCTGGCCCAAATGACTTCTGAGGAATTTTTCTTGAAGTAGAGTCACATTTATGGACTGATTGGGATTGAGGCTCATCCTTGTATAACCATGCAAGAATGACTTCTTCTTCCTCAAACTCTTGTTTAGATACTTGCTCTGTGACAAAACTTCCATTGAATATGACCTGGGATTCTTTAGCTGTAGGTTTCAATTTGTTAGATGGTTGTCCATAAGATTTTGGGGACAATGGGAGAGATGTGAGAGATAAAATAGGTTCCATTGTGTATTCTCCCATGCCATTATCCTTGATTTTGACTTCTTTAGCAATGTCTTCCATTCTGGAGTTAGAAGCAATGTCTAGCTACTTAGTGGAAGATTCTCTGTTATTAGAAACAAGTTTATCAACACTTTCTTTCAAAGCATTGCAAGTTGTATATAGGTCAGCTGGAATCATCACCTCTACTCCTTCATAAGGAAATTTCACACATTGATGGTATGTGGAAGGAATAGCTTTCATTTCATGTATCCAGGGTCTCCCTAGAAGGATGTTGTAAGACAAAGGTAGATCAAGAACTTGACATATGGTGTCTCTGATAACATGTCCTATCCTAATAGGTACACTAGTACATTTGAGGTCAAATTCCAATGGCCATTTGTCAGATTTTCAACTCTAATTTGTCAGCATTTTGACAGATGAGTCCATCATCATTTTTGCGTAGGAAATTGTGACAGAAGATGTATCCATCAGTTTACCGACACCATATCACATCAAAAAATTGCACATGGCAACAACTTCATTAAGGAATTTTTTGCGGTTCATCCATCGAAATTTTGACACAACGACCTATCAGAAATAGACAATCTCTGTCAGAATTAACTGTTGAAAACATATCCTTTCCGACATTATAACTGTTGGAATAGTGATATTTTCCACCTAATTCTAAAAAATATACCTGTTAGTGATATGGCATTAATGTCAAAGTTTCTATCAAAAAATTTCTATTTGCGACACTTAAATTGTCAGAAGAGCGATAGTCCTTCAACATTTCTCCGACAGGTTTCCCTGTCGAACGTATAGCATTACTGTCGGAAGTATTGTTGTAAATTATTTTTCTCTGACATTTTATCTATTGAATGCATAGCACTTCTATCAGAATTAATTATGAAGTGTCAAAAAATTGACAGATATGCACATTAAAGATAAAACAGCTCAAGAGACCATCATATGTTCTCTCTTTCTTCGGTCTATATTATTGACAGGATGTTTTACCTTTCATTAGTTCATCAAATCTGGGGATTTGAAAGAATTTAATAGAATATTTTCATGACAATGTATATTATTTAAGTTGACGTTGCATGAATTTATCTACTTCGTGCACTTGTAGACTATGAGGACGGTGATAAAGAAGCATGTCCATGGGAGGAGATGCTTCTTTATTGCCGTCTTCATAGTATACAAGTGCGCGAAGTAGATAAATTCATGCAATGTCAAATTAAATAATATAAATTGTCATGAAAATATTCTATTAAATTATTTCAAATCCCCGGATTTGATTACCTAATGAAAGCTAAAACATTCTGTCAATAATATAGACCGAAGAAAGAGACAACCTATGATGGTCTCTTGAGCTGTGTTATCTTTAGTCCTAGCTATTGCCCTAGATACCTGTCGATCATCGAGAATAATCACCACCTTACATTTATGTACACTACACAAATTGATCCCAGTCTCGCAAAAATATTTTACACTTGTACATCTCATCAATACTGGAGGCCTAAAGTAATTTTATATGATCACTAGCACATTTCATGCATGGATGAGAAACAGTTTCCAAAGTTTCTAGATAACCATTTTTGAGAAGAGGAATGAATGCAGGCCAAAGAAGGGATAATTCCACAATAGAAAGGAAGACATCTTTTTAGCCTGGGTCTGGATCCTACCCCAATTATCAAAGGATCTAGGGCCAATCTAGAAAGATGTCTTCCCATTCTGTCTGCAACATTGTGTCCATCCATGATCAAGAATATCATCATCTTTCTACTCTTCATTTGCCAAAATATATCACTTCTTCAAGCTTGCAGAGTAATCTTATTAATAAAAGAACTCTTGCCAACATTAGGGTACCCACAGATCAAAATAGTTGATGTTATTGGTGCTTGTACTCAAGGATATCGATTCACTATTTTGAAATGGCCAAATCATTTTTATTTCATTTGTAGAGAAAAGGAGTGGGAGAAAATGAGCGGGTGAAAGTTGATCAAGCGTGAGAGAAGGCATTGTATTTTATTTGATCATGAATGCTCTCTGAAATGACCAATCATGTTTTCTATTCAATTTTTTTTGGTGTTTTTTTTTTTCCCATATTCAGTAGATAAAAATCATGGCAGCAGCCACTTAGCCATATTTTTGATGTTCCAGGAATTTTACAAAGATACAGGTATGTGGATTTTTCATTCAGTTGCTTGCAGTTATTGGTCAAATGCAAATATTTTGTCAGGTTGAAAGGGCAAAATATCAGTTTGGTGTTTTTAGTTTGTGTTAAAAGTTGATTTGGTAAAATCCTCAAAAAACACACTACATGTTCTAAAATGTAAAGAAGTTGAATGTTAAATGTAAGATATATATCTCATCCATAGTAATCAAAAGAAAGAACATGAAACTTATAAGGAGATTTACCAATCCAAAAATATAAGTGAATAGGAAACATGATTGGTACCTTATGAATTGGTTTTTGAGGTGCACAATCTTCATCAATCTCCTCAGAACAAGACCCCTTCAATCTGAAAAATGCATTTAACAGATTAAACAAATCTACAAAACTAAACCAATGGGATGTTTAGAACAAAGAAATAGATTGATAATAATATGCTGAAAATTCTATTATGTTTAATACATGCAAAAGGACTAGTCCCTACAATTCTTAAACATACTTTATCTAATATGATAATAACATGTTAATTAAACTAATAAAGGTGTTATCTAAATTTAATATGCCAATTACTAATTACACAAAAAACAAATTACAAAACTAAACCAATGGCATGTTCTTCGTGTGGTACAAGGAAGATTTGGCCATGAAAAAAAAAAGTGAAACGACCTTATCATTTTTATTTCGATTGGATAGAGGAGAGAAAGCTAAGAGCAAGAGAAGGTATGTGATTTCTTCATCTTTCGAGCATCTGGCACCATATTCGAATGCAAATTTTAAATGCATTGTATTTTATTTGATCACGAATGCTCTTTGAAATGACCGCATTCTACTGGTGTTGTGCCCTAGCCCATGCTTTATCTCCATTATTTGATATTAATGGTGCTTGTGCTCAAGGATATTAATTCACTATTTTCAAATGTTTGGATCATTTAGATAGTTACATTTCTTGACTGTTCCTCTAGTACACAGTCAGGAAATGTAACTGTCTAATGATTATATGTAATGTTGAATGGATTAAATGCTTTATTCTTGGTAGAAGTGAATGGAAGGAATAGTGTGTATTAAATACAATCTAGTCACTTATTGAATGCTTTGGAGACTACTGGTTTGATTGTCCATGCGCTACCAGTGACTGAGATTCATTAAAGGATACAAAACCCTTCATTTTGGGGTTATTGTGTGTGGATTCAAATGTAGGTTTGATTTGGTTAAAGTTTAGAAGAGATCAATAAAGTATTTAAAGACAATCTTACATGTTTGGAGAGGTTTGAGAGGCACTTATCATGACTGTACCCTCACAAACATCGGCATAGACTGGTTTTACTAAGTTTCCTTTCTCTATTTTGAGGTTTCCTTTCTTTGTTGCAGGGGTACACTCAGAGGGTTCATTGAAAAAATGATCCTTCGAATGGTTACTATGAATATGAATGATTTGATATAGCATATTGCTCATTTTACTTGAAGTTTGGAATAGCTTGTGCAAGGGTGAAAGTAGTTTTGATCATTTTGGTTGTGACTATTCCTCTACATAGTCAGGAAATGTAACTGTCTAATGATTATATGTAATGTTGAATGGATTAAATGCTTTATTCTTGGTAGAAGTGAATGAAAGGAATAGTGTTGGTGTTAGGTTTCATTTATTATTGAATTCAATGGTTTCTAAGATGTGTTGGGGAGTTTGCTCCTTGTTTAATGTTAACTATTCCTGCACAATCCACTCATACAACAGTGAAGTTACAAAATTGAATTGATGGCATGTTTACAACAAAGAAATAGAATGATAATAATATGCTAAAAATTCTATTATGTTTAATACATGCCAAAGGACCGCATTCTAATTTGTTGTCACTGAAATGACCGCATTCTACTGGTATCATGCCCTAGCCCATGATTTAACTCCATTATTTGATGTTATTGGTGCTTGTGCTCAAGGATATCCATTTTTTTGAAATGTTGACTGTGGTTATCAAATGGAAAACCCACGAGCTTCTAGCTAGGTGCCATTTGTATTGATAGCTTAGGGCATCAAATGTATTGTATCATTGATAGTTGATACTTTGTTAAAAGGAAATAGGACAAAGAATGATTTTTATTTAGTTTCTCTATTTTGATCCCTAAGTGGCTTACAACCCTAGAGAAGTATATGTAGGTTTACGAATGTAGTTGCAGGATACATAGCAACTGATAATTCACAATAAATCCATGCATCCAATTTGAATAGCAATTAATACAAAGAACTAGGGTCCTCCAATGGCCCAATCATCTAGACCTTGACTGTCCCCTCAACTAGTGACCCTTCAAAACTGGGTTATCATGCAATCAGTGAGTGATCCTTCATTCTCTTGGTGAGCTTCTAGGTAGGCACCATTTGTATATTTGATAGCTTTGGGCATCAAATGTATATTGTATCATTGATAGTTGGGACTTTGTTAAAAGGAAATAGGACAAAGAATGATTTTGATTTAGTTTCTCTATTTTGATCTCTAAGTGGCTTACAACCATAGAGAAGTATATGCAGATTTATGGATGTAATTGCAGGATACATAACAGCTGATAATTCATAAGAAATCTATGCATCAAATTTGAATAGCAATTAATACAAAGAAATAGGGTCCTCCAATGGCCCAATCATCGAGACCTTGACTATCCCCTCAACCAGTGACCCTTCAAAACTAGGTTATCATGCAATTAGTGAGCGATCCTTCATTCTCCTGGTCTGCCCTGTAACCAAAAATATTGGAAATACACAATACAATGATAACAAGTCTTTCAAAATCTCCCTTCCCTCAAGGAACACTATCAACCATCCCTTCCACATAGCATTTCACTATTGTATGAGTGGATTGTACAGGAACAGTTAACATTAAACAAGGAGCAAACTCCTCAACACATCTTTGTTTTAAACATGCCATTGGTTCAGTTTTGTAAATTTGTTTTTTGTGTTAAATACATTTAAATGGAACATTAAGCATAGTAATAATATGCTTAGTCTATTAGTAATTGCAGATTAAATGCCCATAACACCTTTATCAGTTTAGCATGTTATTATAAGATACTAAATAAGACCTGCTATTTGTCAGAGAAATATTCACTATCCCCCACAATTTAGACAATGAAGATTAACCTCTTGCCCCACAACAAAGAACATTGTAATAATAATAAGATAGTGCCAAGAAACATTTTCACAAATATGAAACGTGAGGAAAAGTAATAACATTAACAATGCCAAGATTCACAACATTAAATTTCACCCGTGGATGAGTTTCTGCAGTGGGTTTCCCAACATCCAAAATATGTTGAGTTACATTTGAGCTGTAACTAAGAGTATCATGTAGAACAGACCCTAAACTTTGAAAGTGTTCTCCAGCCTGGCAATTCAAAATTCAATCTAGGCAAGCATCAGTAAGTGAAATAAATTATAGACATCAACATCAACATCATCATAATCATTAGACATAAATTATAGACATCAACATCAACATAATCATAATCATTTGGAGGCTATTCATTTTGGTCCTTGGATAGTACTATGCTTATTGAAAGTTCTTGTGATGCTTCTAAACTTTAAAGACATATTTTATAGCTTAATGATAATATAGATTAGTGTTTTGTTTTCTAATGGAATGTTGTTGATCATTCATGGTCTTGAAGAAAATTTTGATTGTTTTGATTCTCGAGTCTTGACATTATTTCTCAATGTGATATAGACTGACCACAAGATGGTTCAGTTGGTCCTCTCTTTCTATTTAATCATTTGTCTTCTTCATGGTGTAAGTGTCAATATGTTATAATCCAACTAGCATGTCATACCCCCACTTTCAACAAACCTCACATCATGCAAATCATAGCCAAAGACTTGGGTGATCAGCATACACAAACAATAATTACCCTTAGGAAATAATGATCATTAATATTCATTAATGGTGGGTGGTGATTCCTTGGTAATAAAGGCATTTCCAACATTCATCATCTTAACCAAGTCATGGGTGATGATCCTTGAAATAACACAATTAGTAAAAGGAAATAACAACATAAGTCATGGGTGGTAATCCTTGAATTTGGAGTGAGGAAGAAGGAAAATTGGAAAACAAAATATGGAATAATCAGGTTGGAATTGGAGAAGAATTTAGAAATAAACTTGCATTAGAAAAAAACCAAGTTATTTGGTTCTTTGTTTGAGGCTGGGTTCCGATTCTACTTTTTTTCTCCTCTGGGTTCAACTTGGGTTCCTTTTGTAGGAACTTGGGTAACATTCATTAATTATCACATGATAACATTCATTAACACATTATAAAATTTATGAACATTCACTACCACATAATTAAATTCATTGGCATATAAAAATCAGTCATTATCAATTAAGGTGCATAGATGACAATCATTTCTTTTTTTTCTTTTGATTTCTAGTTTTTAAGATATAATTGTTAAGATGAGTATCGATATCATCATCATGATCATCTACCCTCTCATTAGATCTTAATGCATGCCTAGTTCTTTGTTGATGCAAAGGGGAGTCATCTGCAATAACATATAATAGGGTTAAATTAAAAACATTTTATTATAATTAAAAACATTTTAAACATTTTAAAGTATTTTAGTACTTTACAGGCCATAATCATATAGCTCTTTACCTGATCTAGTCACATCATCAACATCGAGGTCAGTTTGTTTGGCCTCGGCAAGTAATGCGAGATATTTTGCAAATTGTGAAATACATTAATCTCTATGGGGTTTATTGACTTATACCTGTCGATCCATGAGACTGTGTGGGATGCTCGTGAAAGGAGTCTGGGTACCTACATATGTAATTCAATTATCTAATGTTAGCTAAAAAACTCATGATACATATACTCAAAACCACATAGTAAGTACATTAAAAACCATAAGCATCCCATAGTAAGTACATCATGAATTAATTAGATTAAGCATTGATTGCATAACTGCACATTTCTATCAAGAAATCAATATTAAATAGATTAAGCAGTGATCACGTAACTGTACATTTCATTCATGTCATTCATCTTCTTCTTCATCTAACTAATCACCATGATCATCATTGACATCGACATCATCACCACCACCATCATTGTCTTCGTCATCATCATCGGCATCATCATCATCATCATCATCATCATCATCATCATCATCATCATCATCATCATCATCAGCAACATCATTATCAGCAACATCATCATCATCATCATCATCATCATCAGTAGCATCATTAGTAACATCATCAGTAGCATCATCATCATCATCATCTTCTTCTTTAAGAAAAGTTGCATCAGGAACATCATCGACTAACTATTGTTCATGATCATAATCTACATCATCTTCTAGTTGTTCACAATCTTCTTCCATCGCATTATACTTCATCGGCCTTCCTCTTGGATCATGTCTAACAAAAAATGACCAACCCAATTTATGCAGAACCTCTGAGTAAAATACCTGCTCACATTGGCTTGGAAGAACATAGGGTTCATCCCCAACTAGCTCAAACCACCTTGTATTAATCATTGGAAATCCATTGTCATGTTCAATAATAGTTCTATCAGGATCATTTTGATTAAGTCGTAGCCTATACCATCTGATGATGAAGAGAACTAATCTGAAGGAATTAAAGTCACACTCAAGTATATCATCCAAAATGCCATAGTATCAATTTTTAGACTCTCAAGGATGTAAGTCATTTCTAGATGAAATATTAGTCACCTAAAAAATTGCACTTATCCTAGAATCACAAGTTTTCTTTGTGTCACCCAACTTTTTGATGCAAAATTTATGACCATTGCAAAATGTAGCCTTGTGGTGTTTGACCTGCAAAAATATGTAAAACATGTATAAATTAATGCATCAAGAGTTCATAAATGTATGAGTGATTAACAAATTTATATGTACCTAGAAATCTTTTAAACCATTTACTAAATCTATTTCCCTTTGGGTAACATTTGGATCTCCATTATGATGAGCTTCATTAACCAATGAAGACACAACTTCCCATGTTAATGTATGACTTAAATGATGACATTGTTCAATCCATTTCGTCATCCAATCTTTATTGTTTGGAATATACAAATGTATTGCATCCCACTCTCGAGAAGCTGTACAAAAAATAAATAGATGACTTACAACCAATTAATTTTGAAGATTAAAAATTAATTAACAGCTACAATAACATCTTATCATTTATTACCTCTCACTTTCCTCATTCTGCCTTCCCCCACCAAGTACTCCCCTTCAAATTTTCTAATGGTGTCAAGATCCCAAATGCAATCTATATGGATCTTTGCTGCAAGCTTAGGAAGATATTTAGTAACATACACCATAGTCTGGTATACCATATATCCCTCAGGGCGTGCTCTTTTTTGAACCAAAGCCTTCAAAAATTTCAAGTGCCTCTCAACCATCCATATTGACTGAGTGTGTATGGGTCCACACATTTCAATCTCCTCAACTTGGTGTATGAGGTAGTGTTCTTGTGCATTGAAAAAGGTTGAAGGTAGACAATTTTGCATTTCACACATTAGAAGAGGAATTCTTCTCTTCTAGTATTTTATATTTGCTCTATGGATTTCTTTAGATGACAACCACCTACAAGACATTCAAGACACAAAAATATATAAACACGAGACTTTAAAATATATATACAACAAATTGAATAGATATCATTGCTTACCTCATGTATTTTCCAAAATCATATATCACTTGTTTGATGTTATTGTCAAAGTTCTCTGGGAGAGATAGGGGTAGCACGTACTGCAACAATTATAAAAATAATCATGTCATTCTTTTCTCATATAATACAATGAGAAGTACATGCAGTTTAAAAATATATTGTAAATATAAAAGAACATGACTTACCTTGATGAAGGTATTCCAATCATGCATTTTCAATCCTGGCCCAAATTCACCTTTCTTTGATATGGTACTGCTTATGTTTGCAGCAAATCCTATGGGAAATCAAATTTTTCATATGACTTCTTTTATGGCATCACCTTATTGTTCTGTTAATAACCAAGGAAGGGCACTTGTATTAATCCATTCTCCATTTCTATTTGATTTAATGAAATTTTTCATTGCATGATTGGATTCATGAATGTCGCTACAAATTTTGACAATTTTTTCTTTGTCACGCCTTCCATCCAATATCTTCCACAATGTCTCCATTACATTCTTTCCAATATGTATAGTATCAAAAAAATGCACATCAAGTAGCTGCTCGTAGTAGGGCAACATACTAAATTATCTGGGATAACTCTTTAGTCCCTTTGGAAGGTGCTTAGTAGTGTTGCCTTGATGACATCCATGATCATCAATCACATAATCAACAAACAAAACACAATAAAAATATACAAATTTCAAACATAAACTGTTAGATAGAATGGTAGTACCTTGACAATTAATTCTATTATATTCCAACTTCCATAAGTGAGGTGTCATTCTCCATGGCTTAGATGTAGTCTCTTCTTTCCCATTGAAAATATGTTTTTCGGTAATTTGACAGTTATGATTTTTGTGGAGAGAGTGTCTATACTCATCAAACACCTGCTTTCCTAAACTTTTTGAATAACGAGATTTCATCTTTGGACCACAAATTAGACATGCAAATTTTCCCCTTGTTTGAAGACCTACAAGGTAATGATACAATTGGATTAAATATGTTAATTTTTATTTTTATAATAATCATGTGCAACTTGAATTCACCATAACATACTAGAAAAATGTGTTAGCCCTGGTGCATCATGTATTGTCCATACATGCATTGCATGGAATTGAAATTGTCTGTCTCCTATTGGTCTAGAGATGTCATACATAGTGACACCTTTCCATAACTCCACCAACTCGTTGATAAGAGGCTCAATATAAACATTCATATCTTTAACTTGGTATTTACCTGGTTGAATGAACAACAACATTACATAATTATTGTGACCATTTTACTACAAGATTTATAATTACATGCAGATAACTATTAAATGATCAAATACCTGGAACAATCATTGCCAACATAATGTGCTCCCTCTTTATTGACATCCATGGAGGAATGTTATCATTGATGACAAAAATAGGCCAAATAGTGCAAACAAATCGTAGCTCTCCAAATGGATTGACACCGTCCGCTGCCACTGAAAGCTTGAGATTTTGAGGTTCTTCGATAAAGTACGGCCACTTTTCCTCTGTCCTTAAATATAGAACCATCCACAGGCATTTGAATAATGTCATCTTGACTCCTATTGTGTGCATGGTAATCCATAAATTGTGCCAAGCTACTACACCTAAATAATCTTTGCAAACGTGGTATAATGGGGATGTAACGAAGAACCTTGTGAGGCACTTTTTTTGTTATTTGATCTATTCGGTATCTACTCATATGGCATTTAGGGCATTCTGTTGCAAATTTATGTTCTTTATGATAAATAATATGATCATTGGGACAAACATCTATTGCTTGATACTCTATTCCAATATCTTTCATAGTGGCACATAATTCTTGGTATGAGCGTGGGAGAATATTTGATGGTGGTAACAAGAACTCACCTATCAATCTATAGAAAAAAATATATGTTGTTAATACTAACAATATTTATTGTACATGTTTCACCATTTAATTACTATAATGACATATATGACATACCGTAGCATACGTGACATTGCTATGTTGGATAAACCATTCATAACCTTCAAGTTCAACAACAACAATACAACAGAGAGAAGAGTTGTTTGGGAGCCTTCGTAAAGGGGCATGGCTGCCTTCTCAAGTAGAGGTATATCATGGATGACATCAACATCATCTTGATCATCATCATCAGTTGCACCAATACCAAATGTGTCATGGATAAATGTATTAGTACCATCATCTGGCACATCATTGTCATCTTCCATGGGATCATAATCTTCAGCTTCAATATTCACACCTCCATGATCCTCCACTTCCAAAGCCATATTCTGAATATTCGCACCTCCATGGTCCATATCACGTACTCCCCTAGGAGGTCAACCTATATTAAAATGATGAACACAAATAAACCATGATAATGATCTCATCATCGGGTGTATTTCATATATATATTAATTGTTAAATAAATATAATGAAAAACTTACCAATTCATGATAATCAAAGCCTCCTTCAATGTGACCACTATCCCTACAATGTCTCTTAGCCATTTTGATTAGCAATCTTCTAATGTTTAAGCCCTTAAAATTATTGCAGGGACAATAACATTGATGCAGGAGCATCCTGGGTGTAAGAGCAATCTTGCATCACCCAAAAATATTTCTATTTTTTTATTCAATAAGGGCTATCTTGTGCAGAGTTGCTATTTATGGAAACTTGCTATTTTTAGTAAGTTGGTCTTACGATCTCGGAATGTTCTAATTTTACATATGGAGGTTCATTTTAGTCATATCAGCCTGCCAGCAAAGTTTCATGGCTAGATCAGGTCTAGTTTTGAAGATATTGAAGATTTTCGATATTGGTAGCAGGGTACAGAAACTTTGAACTCAGTTTTGAAGGCTTTAGAGGCCCCGGATGAGGTTAAAAATTTGGGTGATAGGCACTTTACATTGGGCAAGCCTATAGAGCGCTTCGTGGCGTTTCCAAAATGGGGTTATAATAGCCAATCGGGTCAATGGGTGATGACTTATGGTCTTCAGAAGTTGGGTCACCTGAAATGGCATAAAATAATTTTTCTTCAAAATTTCTGTTTGGGTTTCAAAACTCATTTTGAGCCGACTTTGATGTAATAAATTGTAAAATAAAATAATTCTAAGTTTGGTCGGCCCTAAGGGCTAAATTTCTAGAACCTTCTCGGGTGGTGGAAATTGCCTATATAAAGAAGGCCCGTAGTGTTGTCTAGGGCAGTTCTGGGTAGTAGATCTAGGTATTGATTCGAGGCTTTGTCCTACAGAATATTGTAAGGGAATGCCCATGTGGCTTTGCATATTGTAATTCTGAAAGTTTGTAATTCTACATTTGTGGAGATAATAAGAAGCCAATTTTCTGTTCTTGCATATTATTGTTGTTGTTTCTCTATTTCTATTATGTGCTTATGGTATTAAGGGGAGCACCCTCCATCAAACATTTTCCATTGCCTTTTCTTTTCAAGTTTGACCACAATCTATTGATTGCATCCCCATTACCTTCTTCATTTGGATTGTTTGACATGATGCTTCTTCACTTAGATTATCTATAACCTAATTATATATAGAAATTGAAAACTTAGTTATGAAATGATGTTGTAGTATAGTATACCAAATTGAAACACTTCTATTATTGTAGTCTTTCACCTCAAACTCTTTCCTATTGTGGCAAGAAAGAAAGATATTCAAATAATATAGTAGTTTGTAAATCAAAATAAAATGGAGGCAAGTTGTTGATTGAGGGTGTAGGGAAAAACACCCGTCAGTACTTTTATCAAATTGTAAATTTCAATTTTGAACCATTCTGTGAATATAGAACATGGATGTAATCTTAGAAAATAACAAAATGTAGACATGATAGATTACTTATTTTGTTATTCTACATTACTTACTATTTGAGTGCACGTTCCACATGCAACTTGATCAAGTCTTGTTTGATGCTTCAATTTTGTGTTAACTGTCCTGTAGAAGTACACAATTTTGTATTTTCCCAATATGTTATTCAAAAAACAACAATAGAATAAAATACTTGTTGAGAAAGATCATCATAGGAGTATCAAAAACTTGAGATTTAAGGTAACACAACATTATAAGACTCTTACATTCAACCTTCAACTCATGCACCTAATAAATAGGAGAAAAAATACATGAAATTGAAAAATTTAACTAATGAATTGTGTTTTTCTTCTCATCTTAATTGGCCAAATTTATATGAGATTCTAAAGAAGGCCTCACTCTTAATCAGCCAAATCTTCCTTGCACCACACAAAAAAATTGTGTGATAACTATGTCTAATCCAACCTTAATTGTTTAAGAATTCATCATATCAGATAAAGTATGTTTAAGAATTGTTGAGACTGGTCCTTTGGCGTGTATTAAATAGAATACAATTTTCAACATATTGTTATCACTCTATTTCTTTGTTGTAAACATGCCATTGGTTCAGTTTTGTAAAAAAAATTTGTGTTAGATGCATTTAAAATTATCTTCATTGTCTTTCGATTGTCTAAATGCTTCTTTATTTGTCAACCAATTAATACATGCTACTATATAAAGAAATAATCAGAACTAAAACAATGGCATGTTTATAACTCATCAAGAGTGAGGAATAGCCTGTGCAAGGGTGAATGTAGTTTTGATCATTTTGGTCATGATTGTTCCTCTACACAGTCGGGAAATGTAACTATCTAATGATTATATGTAATGTTGAATGGATTAAATGCTTTAATCTTGGTAGAAGTGAATGGAAGGAATAGTGTTGGTGTTAGGTTTCATTTATTATTGAATTCAATGGTTTCCAAGATGTGTTGAGGAGTTTGCTCCTTGTTTAATGTTAACTGTTCCTATACAATCCACTCATACAATAGTGAAATGCTATGTGGAAGGGATGGTTGATAGTGTTCCTTGAGGGAAGAGGGATTTTGAAAGACTTTTTATCATTGTATTATGTATTTCCAATATGTTTGGATGCAGGGTAGACCGGGAGAATGAAGGATCACTCACCGATTGCATGATAACCCAGTTTTGAAGGGTCACTGGTTGAGGGGACAGTCAAGGTCCCGATGATTGGGCCATTGGAGGACCCTATTTATTTGTATTAATTGCTATTCAAATTGGATGCATGGATTTCTTGTGAATTATCAGTTGCTATGTATCCTGCAACTGCATTTGTAAATCTGCATATACTTCTCTACAGTTGTAAGCCACTTAGGGATCAAAATAGAGAAACTAAATCAAAATCATTCTTTGTCCTATTTCCTTTTAACAAAGTCTCAACTATCAATGATACAATATACAATTTATGCCCTAAGCTATCAAATATACAAATGGCGCCTACCTAGAAGCTCACCAGGAGAATGAAGGATCACTCACTAATTGCATGATAACCTAGTTTTGAAGGGTCACTGGTTGAGGGGACAGTCAAGGTCTGGATGATTGGGCCATTGGAGGACCCTAGTTCTTTGTATTAATTTCTATTCAAATTGGATGCATGGATTTATTGTGAATTATTGGCTACTATGTATCCTGCAACTGCATCCGTAAATCTGCATATACTTCTCTAGGGTTGTAAGCCACTTAGGGATCAAAATAGAGAAACTAAATAAAAATCATGTTTTGAAGGGTCACTGGAAGAGGGGAATGAAAGATCACTCACTGATTGCTTGATAACGCCACCAAGCATTCTTTCCTTTAATTTTCCATAATATCTCAAAGTATGATCATTATTCTTTACATTCTTCTATATGCTATTCTTTCTATGGTTTTGTTATCTCAGAAATATATCAAAAAAAGTGTAGATGTGCATATAAAAGTAAAATATTATGCTTCAATTGTTCCACATTGAATCATTTCCTCTTTGGAGTATTCTCTTCATTTGCACAATATTTGTAAAAAATGGTTCACATATTTCTTCAAGATCTATTTTAACCCTTATATTGCAATTTTGATTAGATTTGACCTATAGTTGATTTCATTAGTATTTTATAACATATACTCCTAATGTGAAATGTGGAGAGAAAGAAAGAGACACACTAGGTATGAATTACATGATATACCCATCATCACTTAGCACTTAAATAATAAATTATGGATAGGGAACAACCCCCTAATCTCTAGATGTTTATTTCATGTTGGCCTCTTATTATATGCAAAGGTAGGCTTGACTTAATTAGGCTAACAACCGCAGTGTAGGGGCCATAAATTATGGAACCCAAAATAGTGCACACTTGTATTAAATTAGGTTCAGTATACTACAAGGGAATGGAAACCATGCAATAGTGCCTCATGGGGATGGAAGAAACCCTTCACCAAGAAGATGGTTGTGTCTGCAATATTTACTAGAGGCAAACAACATAATTTGGTTTCGGCAATTACTCCTAGAAGATAATGGCACCCACAAAACACTTGGAAAAGATAGCACTCACTATATCTTTTATCACTCTTTTAAAGATGGGACAATAAATCTCAAAGATTGATCAATGAATTCTTGAACACAAAGAACCATTGATAGATATGATTCATGTGTACAATAGCCAACAACTAGTTGTTCCAATCATGGTGTCCAATAATTATGTTAGAAAAATCATCTACAAATCCCTTACACAACCATAATAGATTCAAACCATGAACTATAAGAACCTAACAATGGGACTAACAAAGATATAGCCTAAACAAATCTTGATCATATTCCACCCTATTGTAAGGCCCAAGAAGTAACTCTATCTTAAAGCTACTCATTCCTCTAGATGAAGCTCAAAGGTCAGGTAGCTAAAGCATAGCAATACTTGAATGAATATAGGAATAATTTAATGTACAATCATTTTCTAGCTTGGTTTGTGGGTTTTTCACATAATATTTTCCCTTTAACCACATTTATAGTTTGAGAAAATCAGAAAAAATTGTTTCAGATTTATATTATCCTTTCGAACTAGCACATTGCCATCAAAATGCATAATTATTGGTCATCTCAAGAAAATTCCTATTGATTAGTAGGATATCCTTATAAAAATTTGATGCATGGATTTCTTGTGAATTATCGACTGTTATGTATCCTGCAACTATGGAAGGAATAGTGTTGGTGATAGGTTTCATTTATTATTGAATTCAATGGTTTCCAAGATGTGTTGAGGAGTTTGCTCCTTGTTTAATGTTAACTGTTCCTACACAATCCACTCATAAAATAGTGAAATGCTATGTGGAAGGGATGGTTGATAGTGTTCCTTAAGGGAAGGGGGATTTTGAAAGACTTGTTATCATTGTATTATGTATTTCCAATATGTTTGGATGTAGGGCAGACTAGGAGAATGAAGGATCACTCACCAATTGCATGATAACCCAGTTTTGAAGGGTCACTGGTTGAGGGGACAGTCAAGGTTCAGATGATTGCACCATTGGAGGACCCTATTTCTTTGTATTAATTGCTATTAAAATTGGATGCATGGATTTTTTTGTAAATTATCAGCTACTATGTATCCTGCAACTACATCCGTAAATCTCCATATACTTCTCTAGGGTTGTAAGCCACTTAGGGATCAAAATACAAAGACTAAATCAAAATCATTCTTTGTCCTATTTCCTTTTAACAAAGTCTCAACTATCAATGATAAAATATAAATTTGATGCCCTAAGCTATCAAATATACAAATGGTGCCTACCTAGAAGCTCACCAGGAGAAAGAAGGATCACTCACTGATTGCATGATAACCCGGTTTTGAAGGGTCACTGGTTGAGGGGACAGTCAAGGTCTAGATGATTGGGCCATTGGAGGACCCTAGTTCTTTGTATTAATTTCTATTCAAATTGGATGCATGGATTTATTGTGAATTATTGGCTCTTATGTATCTTGTAACTACATCCGTAAATCTGCATATACTTCTCTAGGGTTGTAAGCCACTTAGGGATCAAAATAAAGAAACTAAATAAAAATCGTTCTTTGTCCTATTTCCTTTTAACAAAGTATCAACTATCAATGATACAATACATTTGATGCCCTAAGCTATCAATACAAATGACACCTAGCTAGAAGCTCATGGGCTGTCCATTTGATAACCACAATCAACATTTCAAAAAAATGGCTATCCTTGAGCACAAGCACCAATAACATCAAATAATGGAGTTAAAGCATGGGCTAGGGCACGACACCAGTAGAATGCGGTCATTTTAGTGACAAAAATTTACAATGGAATCATTAAACATATATGCCAGTAATATCAACAAACATGAATCCAAACATTTGAATATAGTGAATCAATATCCTTGAGCACAAGCACCAATAACAACAAATAATAGAGATAAAGCACTGGATATAGCACAACACCAGTAGAATGTAGTCATTTCAGAGAGAATTCATGATCAAATAAAATGAAATGCATTTGAATATGATGGTAGAGGCTTGAAAGATGAAGAAATCACATACTTTCTCCTGCGCTCAGCTTTCGCTCCTTTTCTCCTGCTCCCTCTATCCAATCGAAATAAAAATGATGAGGCCATTTCAATTTTTTTTATATCTATACCCTGAATCTATTGGAATTTTGATGGTCAATTAAACACCCATCAGAATACTGACATCATTGGGGCCTATTACAAAAAAAAACACCAAATTCATAATAAAAAGTTACCTGTCAGAAACTTCTGTCGAAATTTGGCCCCAAACGTAGTAGTGGTAAGACAATAGTTCCTTTGGAAGATCTTTATTGCTCATTGTATGTTTTGATAGTTATTTTCTTATTAGGATCAATTGTAGCTTTAGAGAATCCCAATTGTGTGATCAAGCTGTAAGAACAAATGTTAAGACTAGCGCCTCCATCTATCAACACATGTTTGACATGATGGTTTTGGATCAAGACTTCAATGTGCAAGGGTTGGTTATGCAGATGCCTCAAGGAGTTATCATATTCCTCTGAAAAGGAGATATACTATGGAGATGTTAGATGACCAACCATAGTCTAGAATCTATCTAAATCAAGGTTGTCAAGAACATTGGATCTGAACAGAGCTTTGTCTAGAATGGCTCTATGAGCTGGAGATATCCGAAGCAACTTAAACATGGAGATTTTTGCATTTGTATGCTGGAGTCATTGGACAATATTGTATGATGTTGGCCTCGTGTCTTTAGGATTTGATGATTTAGAGGCAACCTTCTATTTAGAAGTAGATGAGAGATTGAAAGGCATCTTAGGGACATTTGATGAATCAACAATTTGTACTTGCAGATGCACTTGAGCTTGTGATCGAGTAACTACATTTGCTGATCAATTTTCTCTATCCTTTCTTACAATTGTGATGACATTGCAATGCTCAGATAGGCATGGTTCAACCATATTTATGACAAAATTGTTCCCAAAGTAGGCATAATTGACTTTAGCACCCACATTAGGCTGAGAAGATGAATCTCCTTGATTATGTTTCAGAAAAGGTTTCATGAATGCTGTATGATAATTATTGCTTTTATGATTGTCAATTACAATTTCTCCATTATCAATTTTGTCTTGTATGATGTGTTTCAAGAGGATGTAGTTATAAGTCTTATGACCCTTATTGTGATGGAAGTCAAAAAAATCATTCTCTCTCCACCATTTCAATTTAGGTTTAGGATCAAAAACTTTTATCTCAAGCAAAGAGATGATGTTGTTAGCCAATAGAGTTTTCATGGGAGATTCCAAGGACTCTCCAAGAGGAGTAAACTTACGTTTAGGATCTGTAGCCCAAGGTTTATATTCAAATGACTTCTTGTTAGACTCTGTTGCTTTAGATTCAAAAGCTTTAATGGTTTGGGTGTCAATAGTGAGATTGAAAGTGGGTGCCTTAGATGGGGCACAGAGAGTATAAAAAATTCCGTCTATGACAATGCCTTTATTCTTGTTCTAGTTTTTTCCTTTGTCTTTAGGACTGGATCTAGATTCATACTTGTCTTTTTGAAGTGACATGTCTCCATTTTGTACAAGTACATTCTCAATTTTGATTGCATTTTATACCATTTTATCAAAGGATGTATGATTTTGCATTTGCAAATGGTAGTTATGTTCTAGAATAAGGTTGCTGATGAAGATTTCTAGCTTCTCAGTTTCTAGAATAGGTCTAGCATATAGAGAAAATTTCTTCCTCCATCTTTTGAGAAAAGTCAGGAATGGTTCTCCTGAGTTTTGTTTCAGATTGCAGATGTCGATCATGGTGACCGGATGCTGAATGTTGTAGGAGTATTCTTGATAGAACAGTTTGATTAACTCCTCAAAAGTTTTGATAGTTGGAGGCATTTTTGAGAACCAATGAATAGCTGACCCTCCCAGAGATTGAGGGAAAAGATGCATTAGGTAAGTTGGTTCATACATGAACTCCATAGATTGAGTATAGAATTCTCTAACATGATCTTGAGGATCAGAGTTTCCATCATACTTATCATATTTAGGTATCTCCAATTTCTTAGGGAATGGTGGCATGTACAAGTCTTTATCAAATGGAAAATGGCATAGAACTTCCATGGAAAATTCCTTAGGTTCCTTTTCTTTTTCTAGTTTGTTAAGCTTGACTTGCATGAAATGCATCTATTTCATCATAGTGGTGATTGGAGTTTCTCCCTCATGCATAATGATATCTTCAACATTAAATTTGGGAGGAAGTTTAGCTCCTTGATGAGCTAACTCTAGGAAGTATGTTTCTCTGTCTTCTTTCAAGAAATGCCTCATCATTTTCTTCAAGTCATCATCATTTTTATATTGAGAAATTTCAGAAGGTGTGGGTTCTTGATCCACACCATGTTGAGAGTGATGTCCTTGAGACCCATGGTGTGTCCCTCCTTGAGACATGTTAGGAGTTTTAGGACTCCCTGAAATAGATTGATGTAGAGTTTGTTGATTTCCTCCTTGGATTGATGGAGGAGGGAGTATGTAACCAGTTTTTAATCATAGATTGTTGAGACTATCATCTTCATAAAGACCTAAATTGTAGAGTTCCTCAAAGGTTGGACCCATGTGAGTAGACAAAGGTAAGGGCTTAGGTGTTTCTTTGAATTTCTTGTGTGAAGAAGCTCGAGTTTCCACCATTAACCTTGGGTGAAGCAAGAGAGCAAGATGAAGACAACTAAAGAATGACCTAATTCAAGAAGATCGAATGATGCAACCTTGTCAAGATTGGATTGATTGAAGATTATATTGGATGTAAATGAAGGATACTATGCCCTAGTAGTATGGGTAGACACCCAAAAGATGGCAGACACGAGCTTAGAACACTTAGCCATTTTGTATGAAGACTGAATTTGAAGATAATTTTGACAAGGTTTTGACACAAGATGAAAAAGACTCAAATTGATAAAATAGAAGGCTAAATCAAACTCAAGAGACCACTTTAGGTAAATGATCAAATTATTTCTAGTTTCTAATTTATTCCTGACACAATGAATATTTTGACAGAATCTGGAAATAGGCTATAAAAATTGGATTCCTGACAAATTTGATAGGTTTCTAACAAATTTTTGAAAATTCTCAAACAAGTTTCTGTAGGCTCGTATGACTCTGGGTATGTTCTCAAATGCCAATTGACAAGACTTGTATGACAGTTGTTACCAGGGATAATTCTCTTTTTTTTAATTTCTGCTAACAAAACTCATACAACATAGTATTGACTCCCATACGACAATACAGGGGTTTTGAAATGAATTTTGCTCAAGACTCGTATGAAAATCTGAGATTGTGGGATGACTTCTGACTCCATAAGGGAATTTTGCTTCAGATTTTGCAATTTTTAGGTTTTCAGTTTCAGATTATTGGCAAAGTTTTCTATCCAGTTTTGAAGATCTGTGTAATAGTTCATCTCAAGTAACCAAGTAGATATCAAGCACGCAAAACAACAAACAAGGGAAGAAAGTAATCATCTAAAAAAAATTAAAAAGGGCAAAAGAAAACTTGCACATGAACAAGCAATAGTGACTTAATGTGCTAATCCCTAGGAATGCTAGTTGTGTATGTTCCAAAGAGTTTTTCAATAACGCACATATTCCTAGAAAATGAAAAATTGGCCTCGCTAGGGTTTGTAGTAATGGTCTGACTTTGCAAATTTTGTGATCTCAAGAGGGAAAAATCCAATCCATGCACACCGGGGTTTTGACACAATCCAAGAATTTAATAAATTAGGAGCTGCTATAGAGATCTGACAGCCCAACAAGAGACCACACCTATGAAGATTTCCTCAACAAGGATATTTATATAGCGGCTATTGTTACCACAGAAAAAAATGGCTATGATTGCTTGAGGTTCCATCCACATGGTTGACCCAATTAAGGGAATGTCCACTACGGTTAACCCTCTCTAAAGGTGACTCACAAAAGATACCACAGGGGGACTAGATCGGATTCAAGGATTTGGGTTTCTGGTACTATCCAAAAAGGAAGTAGAACATAATCCCCTAGCCTCTTCACTTCACCAAAAAAAAGCAGACAGATTAATCTGACATGCTAAGACTAAAATTATCTCACAAAGATCTATGAAGTCAACTGCTTATGATCTATCAATCTCTCTAAAGAGGGAATATATTGATCAAAAGTTGAAGGCTCAAAAATCTAGTAAAACACAAGACAATCTCAGTATCCTCCATACCTACAAGGGGATCCTTCATCAAGAAGAGATTTGCATGTGTGAAAAAGAGAAAGAATCCCACTCTCTTGAGATCATCCACAAATAGTGTTCATAGGGCCTATTTACTATGTGTAACAGATATGCAAAAAGTAAATCTATGTTCATTTTATAGCCCAAAAATGAAGTCTGTGATATGAAAGCAAGAAAAGTCACACAAGCTTGACATGTGAGAGTTCATTTTATGTCCAAATTGAAGTGTTATCAGATTGAGAAGAATACTTGAGTTCCTCACAATGCGCTTAGTAGATTTTACTTGTTTTAGCAATTTAGTTGCGCTTTTCCCAATCAAAATTAGAAAAGATCAATCAGAAACAACAGAGTTCAATTGTTAGGGTTAGCTATTAGTCCAAATCTAAAAAAAAAGATCTAACAAACTGCCTAAAAATATGAAACAATAATTGAATCTTGGTATCAAAACCCATACGACAATGGGTTACCTCTCATATGACAATCCAAATCCCATACGATAATGGGTCACCTCTGGTACAACTGTCTGGAAACTCGTACGATAGTGGGTATCTGTTCAAATGACAAAGGAGTTTCCAAACAAAAATTTGTTGGTTATGATATGAGCCTCAAAATTCTCAACTATCGTATGACAACAGTAGCTTCTGGTATGAATTTCTGACAAAAGTCATACGCAAAATGTACGGACAGAGAATAAAATTGTAGAATTGATCAAAAAATGGTAGAAAATTGATAGAATTTGATAGAAATGAAATGGAAACCCATTCTAGGGCCCCATGGTGGGCGCCAGAAATGTGTGTGTGAAAATTGTACCTAGCTGTGGACACAACACTTCAGTAAAACATTAGAGGTTAGCAAAATCAAAATATGCAATGAAAGTGAAGCTAAGCTAACCAAGTGATTTACTGCCTTCTAGTAAGTGCGAGTATGATGTTCTCAGATTGAAATCAAGATCAGTGATAATGAAAAACCTAAATGAAGGATTCAAATGCAAAAGAATGAAAAACTGGATATGAATCTAAGCTAGAATTGATTGAAAATGATATGCAGATTTAATCTAAGAATGATATGAATTAATATGAATACTATGATATGAAAACTATGCAAAATTATGACCAACAATGAAAGATCTCACAAATCGCCTGTCGCAAGTGCTTAATCCTTCAATCACCAATTCGCTAGAGTAATTGTGCAAATTCGAGTGTTGATAATTGTGAAGAGTTGAGCCTTGATTTTATAGAAATCCAGGGCTTGAGGATGCATAAGAAAAACCATAAATAACTCTTGATAAACTCAGGTTGATTTTTGAGTTAACAAGAAATCAGAGATAATTAACTCACAAAAAATCATGCAAAAGTAGTGTTTTAACTCAAAATAGAGTTTAGATCAAATTTCAACTCATCATCAGATGTTGAGTTTAAATTTAAAATTGTTTGTTAATTTCTAGTTGCCTGCTTTTTTGATTGTGCATGATTTAATTATAAATTAATTTAATAAATAAAATGATTTATTCTCAACTTAATTGATTTTTGAATTAAAAACAATTGATTTATGGGTTAATCAATTATTTAATCAAACTTTATTCCAATTAAATCATTAAATTTGACAACTTTGATTTTAAATCAATTTAATAAATATTCAATTGATTGTTTGTAGGAATTTTGATTTATTGTCAAAATAAAAAAAAATATTAATTAGGAATAAATGTAATTAAATCTAATTAAATAATTAAGTGGTAGAATCAAATTTAATTAATTAAATATTCATCATATTCAATTAATCAACTTTAGGATAAATAATGACATTTATCACCAAATAATCATTAAATTAAAGATAATTAGGATAGATTAGGAATATTCCCCGATGTAGAATTTAGGATAATCAATTAGATTTTGATGATTTGATGTGCAGATGTGCCTTAGGTAGGACTTTGATGTTGATTTCGATCGATTTGACGATGTAAGAGGTTAATGAACCTATAGCCCATTTTTGGGGTATTACAAGTATGTCATACCATTTTTCCACTATGTTTGTATCTACTTTCTACTTTCTGATATCTACCATATATCTAATAATTCATATTTATATCCATTTCCCCTTTCCAATATTCTGTCATGTCATGTTATTTCCCCCTTGTTTTTGTCACTTGAAGTTCTTGGGGTGTGGGGGTTTTGAAATATTTCTCTAGGAATGGTTTGTAAAGCTGCATTACCATTCATAATGTGTTGTCCCAACTGGACCTTACAAACTTTAAAACCTCAAACTTTATTTCTAACTTGGCAACTAGCTCAAGTAGGCTCTCAACAATTAAAAGATGATGGTCTTTTTGAACTAATGCCTTTGACGTGACTAACTACCTCTGCATAACCTCGAGGTGAGGTGTCAACACTATTTGTATAGAGAGTAATTGAGCCCTTATTTTACCATCATTAGCCACCAACTCAGCAAATCTACCCTGGGAATGTAATAACTTGGTAAAATGTATAGAGCTGGAACTAGCATAAATTTAAATGTAGAAAAAAAATTGACCTTAATGTTATTCTAGTTTCTTAGAATCACCTTAAATGGAAACTTACTTATGCATAAGGGTTTTATTTAAATCCTATTTTGTTCTTTTAAAAAAAATAAAAAAATTGGTGTATTTTTGCCTTAGATTTTGGGCATGACATTTTGGTATCAGAGTGCAGATTCAACACTAGGAACCTTAAACCATTACATTTCAAATTAAACTTTTCAATGCCTGTGTAGGATGCCTCTGGTTACGCAAGAAGATCACAAACATGGATGAGATCATAGACATGCCCCATCGACACAAGAGGATGTAGAGAAGGAGGTAGAGGTTCCCAGAGGGGATCAAGAACCCCCTACCAAACCACCACCGAATCTAAATCAAGACATATTGATTCCACTTCAAAACCTTTCTGGCATTATTCAGGATAGGTTACCATCGATGGTTGAGCATCAGAGTTTAGAGGATCATAGATCCTTATCTAGACAGTAGAGTAGGAAGCCTCCTCCTAGAATTGTAGAGGATCAGGTAGACCATGAGATGGATTCCATTCATATTCCAACACCACCACTAGAGATAGCACCTCAAGTGGCTAAGAGAGCACCCCAGGATATAGAGGATCATATCTAAGAGTTACTTCACCTCCAACCACCCTTATTAATAGGACATACTAATGGAGCTAAGGCTGAGTCATGGATTTTGATCTTAGAGAAGTACTTTGAATTCCATCTATATGGGAGCAATATTAAGGCACATTTTGTGATACACTAATTGAGAGGATCAACCTCTATTTGGTGGAGACATGAAGAGTATAAGAGAAACCTATTTATATACACTATCACTTGGGATACCTTCATGGATAGATTTAGGGATAGGTATTTGTCAAAACACTTTAGAAAATGTCATATAGATTAGTTGTTATCTCTATTTGAGCATTAAAGATTGTCATTAGTATCAAAGACATCAGTCAGTTACCTATGCTACTCTAGTCAATAACTGAAAGCACTTCAAGCTAGTTGGTTAAGTCTTTACACAGAGCACTAGAATAGTTCTACCGAGCATCAGTGTACACCGATATTGAGCGACAGTAAACACCGAGCAAACTGGACACTGAGCACCAGTGTATTTACTGAGCAGAATATACAATGTTTACCGAGGAAGATATAAAATAGAATGGTAATAAGGTATGACACATTTATCTATGCAAATGGTTACAACATAATCACAAAATGTTTTACCAAGATCGAGGATCATTTATTGTAAGATTCCATCATTGATTGTGATGATGATCTTTATGTAATTTCTAGATCTAGGTTATTTTTGTACACCGTAGATCTTAGGGTTTTCTCTAAGATATTGTAACCTAATTTTTGTTAAGTAGCCAAATTAGTATGCTATATAAATGTAATTTCATGTTAGTTTTGAATATGCATGAGAGAAGTTTGACAAGGAAGTTGAGAACATGAAAATAAGTTCTTGAAGCATTAACCAACTTCAAGAATATCGGTTATCAGACAGAGTAGAATAGAATACAAAGATATTTAGATTAAGTAGAATTAGACAAGGCTACTGAGTAGTTCAGAGTTGATATCTTCACATAAAAGGTGATATATATTCAATATTTCATTGATCTGTATCAGAAAAGGTTGAGTTGTCATTAGCAGATATGTTCTTGTTATTTTCTAATCATTGTAACAGAGTTTGGTAAAATCTCTTAACAAAGTAGACCTAACAATATTTTTTGTAAATCTCTTAACCAAGTGCACACTCAAGTAGTGTTGTTAAAATCATATAACTAGGTAGATATAATTGATTTGAAATGTTACTCCTAACAGGGTAAGATCACCAGAAGTGATCACCACTTGTAGCCCTAATAGGCAAACCTTTTCTATTTGCAGTAGTAAAGAATTTGTGGGTGTCATCCCCACCGTAGTTTTTACCTTCTAACAAGGGTTTATGCATTACCAAAATACTTGTGTTATGTGATGGTTGTATTGTTGATTTCATGCTATTTAACTTTGATAGTTAAATGAATGAATGACGTAAGCAATTGATTCAAGTTATATTTGAAGGTTACTACTATTTGTTGTTTAAGGTTTACAAGTTAAAAGTTTTGTGGGCACTGATTCATGCCTCCCTTCTCAGTACCCTATCTCTCCAATCCAACAATTGGTATCAAAGCACAGATCTCTTATTGGATGGTTTAACCACTGAAGAGTAAAGATCTAACCATGGAGAGATATAAGTTGGATAAGACAATAGAGAATCAAAAGATTCAGATGCAGATGTTCATAGAGCAGTATAAGCAAGATAAGGATAACTTGAAAAAGTTATTGGTTCAAAGAAAGAACTTGGATATTATGGGGAATGACATAAGTTACCATGAAGAAGAGATTGATGATGTATTTGATAACATTGGATCTAGTTCAGGAAGTATTTTTGATGGATCTGAAAGTGCAATCTCTGATTTGTCTAAAAAGAATCTTCACTTAACTGAACAAGTGAAAGCCCTACAAATCAGTCAAGAATCATAGATGGTGAGGGTGATAGATGTAATGAACAATGCTAGACAAGCTGAGAAAGAAATGAATCTAGCTTTTGAAGACTGAAGATAGATAACTAAACAAATTCAAGCAAAAGAAAGTGAGATACAAAGACTCATTGAGCCCCATTTCAAAATATCCAATCAGATGATGATTGTAAATTAGGAAGTTAATTGAGTAAATGGTGAATTGTTAAGAAAACTTGAAGATATTGGAATAATTAGGGAAGAGAATGAGAAACTGAGAAATGAAGTAAAGACACAACAACAACACAATGAAATGATGAAATTGGCTAAAGATAGTTCAAAAAGGATTGATGATTTTCTGACTAATCAAAGAAGATTTGGAAGTGAAGCTAGATTAGGCTATACCAGCAAAGGATAATTATCCAAACAAGCTAAATAAGTCAACAATAATCAAAATCAAAGACCTAAGATACTTTCATGCTATCACTATGGCAAATCGAGACATACTTCAAATGTTTGCAGAATCAAAGCACAAGGTAAACCTCCAATCACTCTAAAGTTTAATGGTTATTGTTATTACTTTGGAAAATTTGGTCATCAATCTTATGAGTGTAGAGAAAAACTGAATAAGAATGCTAACAATCCTACCATGAAGAAAATTTGTTATACTTACAACAAACATGGACACACTGCATAAGAGTGTAAAGCTAAGATGAAGCAAGTATGGACACCAAAACATAAGAGGAAACCCAAACCTTATCAACCGAAGAGACAAGGTGATTCTTATGTCTATGATTACAACACATGGGTTAACTATATTGCATGTGGTAGATATGGACACGTGGCAAAAAATTGTATGAGGAAAAGATGGGCTAGAAAATCATGAAGATGGACAAGCATTGGAATGACATGATTACATTGTCATAGGGCCGATCATCTAAGAAAGGACTACAGAGACTGAGCACCAGAAGAAGGACATGTATTTGAGAGTGGAAACACTATTGTAGATATCATGAGAATCAGAAACACTATGTGGAAGAAGGCATCAAATGAGAATGGAGATTCAAGCAATGCTATCAGTGAAACCTTGTCCACTGGATTAGGTGACATCGGTACCTCTACTTAAGGTGATATAGGTATGTATGGTACTGACATTTCAAATGTTCTTATCTTACATATAGTTCCTTATATATGATGAGCACATACCAAATTTGCATGAATAAAGATGCACTCTGGTTTATATGTTTTGAGCTAACAAAGTCACATAGTCAATATATGTTAGACCGAGCAAAAGGTTACTCGTCGATAATCACTATTCAAGGTTAAATGAGTATCAATATCAACTGAGTGAGAAATCATGTGTTAATCGAGCTGATGAAAGTTTACGGTATTCATCAAGTTGACAGTGGTCATCAAGATGGTAGTAGGTCAAGCATTAATGACAAAAGTTTTGAGCGGGAATGCAAAAAAGCTATAAATACATGGAGAACTAAGTTCATTTTCACACAGTGATTTCAAAGAGAGATTATTTCACAAAGTGAGCTCAAGCAAAGAATTTTCAATATTATCTAAAACAGTTGCAGATCGAACCGAGTGCACTCTTCGTATACTCCGAGTAAGTTGAAACCCCTACCAAGAACATTCATCACTTTCTACCAAAAACCTAGTTTGTTAAAATGGCATCTACTGCGAGCACTTCTAAAGTTGTAGAAGAGGAAGTAAATCTTATTGTAGGCTACACAAAGTTCTGAGGTAAAGGACATTGTACCACTTATAAAGAGCTCACCTCAAGAGCCAAATAAGAAAAAGAAGAAAAATAAAGGAAAAGGGCTGGTCACATTAGATGAAGTCATAGTTATACCAGATTGTGACCCAAGGACCCTTAGCCCCAAGGAATTGAGAAAATATGGGGAGCTATGTACAAGGAAGGCAGTACAAAAAAAACTAAGACAAGAGTGCAAAAGTAAGGAAATACTTGAAAATGTAAGAGATATCTTACAACAGGTTGTACCGGAGGTACATATAGATGAAGATACTCTGATAATGGACCAAATTGCTACACTTTCTTGAGAAATAAATGCCCCAGATATACAAGTAGACAAGAGAATAGAAGGAAGGGTAGAATCTAAAATTCAGGACAAACTTGTAGAAAAGATCAGCCAAGAAGTTGCAATCAATAAGGTAAACTTAGCTGAGGTAATCAATGAGATAAAATCTATTACTCAGTTAATAAGTCAAATTTTGATAAAGCTATGCACTATGGAAACCTTCACTATCGAGATCAATGAAAAGATTAAACAACTTGATAATTAAATCAAATCCAGTGCACAAGAAGCTTTAACCGAGCCACAAGCTTTTGCAAAGCATATCTTGAGAGTTCAAGAACTCAGGTGGTTAAGAGAAGATATCAAAAACTAGGAAGAAAGCGTTAGTGATCAAGTCACCGAATTGCAAACCGAGTTGCTTCCCTACCTGAAATTTTTTGAGAAACACATTGTCAAAGTGGAAACACTTGTGGCAACACCAAAAATTTATGTGTTGGAAAATATCTTTGACATGCATGCACAAGTCGGTCTTGAGCATATTGCTCTCACCAACTTGAAAGAGGAATGGGAAAAACTCTTAGAGTTCTTGAAGAAAACCCATCAACACATTTTAGATAAGCTGTAAGTATACATTTTTGTATTTGGCATTAATATCAAAAAGGGGGATAAAAATGTATATGCCAGATATGTAAATAGATGCTAAGTATACTACACATTACCAGGAGCATGCACCGAGGGGGAGTGTATACAGTTTTGTTTGATAAGTATTTATGTATATATGGCAGAGATAGAAAAGATTTTGAGACATAAGGTTGATATACATTTAAGGTTTTGATACTAATGCCAAAGGGGGAGATTGTTATCTCTATTGAGCATTAAAGATTGTCATTAGTATCACTGCAAGCACTTCAAGCTAGTCGGTTAAGTCTTTACACCGAGCACCAAAATAGTTCTACCGAGCATCAGTGTACACCGATAGTAAACACCAAGTAGACTGGACACCAAGAACCAGTGTATTTACCGATTAGAATATACAGTGTTTATCGAGGAAAATAGAAAACATCATTGTAATCAAGAATGACACATTTATCTATGCAAACGGTTACAACAGAATCACAAAACATTTTACCAAGATCAAGGATCATTTATTGTAAGATTCCATCATTGATTGCGATGATGATCTTTATGTAATTGCTAGATCTAGGTTATTTTTGTACATTGTAGATCTTAGGATTTTCTCTAAGATATTGTAACCTAATTTTTGTTAAGCAACAAAAGCAATATGCTATATAAATGTAATTTCAAGTTAGTTTTGAATATACACGAGAGAGAATCTTGATAAGGAAGTTGAGAACATGAAAAGAAGTTCTTGAAGCATTAGCCAACTTCAAGAATATCAGTTATCAAATAGAGCGGAACAGAATACAGAGATATTCAGATTAAGCAGAATCAGACAAGGCTACCAAGCAGTTTAGAGTTGATATCTTCACATAAAAGGTGAAATCTGTAATCACCTAAAAATGGTCATTAGCCCCTTTTTGCTAAAATCATAAATTGCTTATTCTAGATCAAATCCTGGTTCTATCATTTATTCGATTATTTTCTATGGGCTAACCATTTTATCCTAAGTCTTTATTTATTAAAAGGAATATTTCCTCCCCTTTTATTAAATAAAAAGCCCCCACTTTTCCTCTTATCCTAAGTTGCACAAATAAAAAACTATTCTTATTTTATAAAAAGAGAAAAAAATAAAAAAATAAAAATCTTATTTAATTAAGAGAACATGCTCCCTTTTAATTAAAAATCTCTTTTAATTAAATAAAAAAATCCTTTTAATGGAAACCACTTTTCTAAAAATAATAAATAAATAATAAAATAAAAATAAAAATAAGAAGACTTTTTGTCTTCACATGAATGCACACTTTTCAAGGTGAGTGGAATATCTTTTTGCCTCTTAATCTCTTCCACATATCTTTTTTGCCTCTTAACCATGTCCATTGATTTTGCCTCTTGAGAATCTTGAGCACATGGATCAAAAAAGATTTAATTTCCACCTTTGATAATTGTTTTTTGCCTCTTAATCTTGACCATCCGTTCATTTCTAAAATCCTTTAAAAGGAAGCTCTCTCCTCATTCTTAATTACTCATCTTTTCCATCTCTTGCAAATAATCCATCTTTTGCATGATTCATCCTCTTGGAGTCTTGGCATCTTAGCATCTTGGAGTCTTGGAGCTTCTCAATCTTGGCATTTTGGAGCTATGGTATTCTTAGATCTCTCATATTGAAACATTGCATCATCATTTCATTTTTATTCTTGCATCATAGTTTAGTTTTATTATCATTGCATTCTTAATCTAGTTTCCTTTATGCTATACATTAGCTCACATATTTTAATTAGCAAGGATTTGTAATACTTCTATTTTTTATTTTTATAGCTTAGCTTGCATCTTCATTCTAGCATAGTATTGCATTGCATTCTCATTTAGATTTCTTGTGGATATTGGCATTCTTGCCCTTTTCTTCATTGAATCTCCCATTGCATGGTTTACTAGCAAGGTTATAGGCTTAATAGCTCTAGCTGAGAGCAAACTTAAAATACCCTTGCACTCCATACCTAGGGAGCTCTAGGTCGCTTTCTCAAGGTTTCCCTCTCATGGATTCCCTTGGATATAATGACTTAGAGAAGTGCACTATTTAGAGTACACAATATCTATTCAGTATTTCATAGATCTGTATCAGACAAGGTTGAGTTGTCATTATCAGATATATTCCTATTATTTTCTAATCATTGTAACAGAGTTTGGTAAAATCTCTTAACAAAGTAGACCTAATAGTCTTTTTTGTAAATCTCTTAACCGAGTGTACACTCAAGTAGTGTTGTTAAAATCTTATAACTAGGTAGATCTAATTGATCTGAAATGTTACTCCTAATAGGGTAAGATGACCAGAAGTGATCACCACCTATAGCCCTAACAGGAAAACCTTTTCTATCTGTAGTAGTAAATAATTTTTGGGTGTCATCCCCACCATAGTTTTTACCTTCTAACAAGGGTTTCTACATTACCAAAATACTTGTGTTATGTGATGGTTACATTGTTGATTTCATGCTATTTACCTTTGATAGTTAAATGAATGAATGATGCAAGCAATTGATTCAAGTTATATTTGAAGGTTACTACTATTTTGTGTTTAAGGTTTATGACTTAAAAGTTTTTGTGGGCACTGATTCACCCCTCCCTTCTCAGTACCCTATCTCTCCAGTCCAACATTAGCTCCACAACCTAAAATAGAGGGAACTCACAATGTTACAGTATGAGATAAAGTTCCTTAAACTTCTCCCTTATGTAGATTACATGAAGGATGATAAGTTGTAGATTAACCGCTTTATCAAGGGAGTGAATACAACTATATTTGGGATGGTTTGCATGACAAATCCTATTAGTTTATGAGATTCCATGGTGAGGGAATTGATAGCTAAGGAGGTCTATATTAGGTCACATGATTCATGAGATAGGCTCTAGAACTGTAATTTCACTCCTCAAGCATCATGGTTTCAGAAACCCCAATAGAAGGGTAACATGCATTTATTAAGGTCTGAGAAACCCCCTCACCCTTAACAATAGTCTTAGAAGAATTAGAAACATGGGAAATCATAGGTTCATCAGGGCTCTAAGCCCAAGTAGTGGTAGTCACAAGGTCCTAGGAGAGATCAATGAACTCCTACTTCATTTGCACCTTGTGCTGGGACTCAACGGTCCACCAGGGGTGGTTTTAGTGGGTCTAGGAGCATAGGAGGACATCATTATTCTAGACCTAAAGGAGTAAAAATTAAAGTGCATGGAACTTGTTACACATGTGGTTCCATGTGGAACATAGCCAAAAAATTTCCATAGGGTCATATGGTAGGCAGTCAGTGAGTTCCTACTTGAGAGCCTATAGTTGGGGTCTTGGGTAAGTCCCACAAGGTATTTGCAGCAGTTGACAACCGCCATGATGCACATCAAGACACAGTCATAAAGGCCACATGTATGACCATAGGTAGTAGAATTACCATCTTATTTGATTTAGGAGCTACTGATTCTTTTATTTTTGCATTGGTTGTGGACCGTTGCAGGCTAGTGGCAGCTAGAAAAGATGTTAGGATGGAGGTAGACTTAGCTTCATGATCTAGAGTATTCATTACCTCTTTGGTTAAGGATTTCTAGATACATATTGGTGACATGACCACTATAGAAAACCTTCTCATTACATCTCTTGGATCCTATGGCATTATTTTGGGCATCGATTGGCTTTATGCCCATAGAGCAAAGATGGATTGTCATTATAAAAGGAATCTTCACTTGATGATCATCCTATTCTTCAAGAATTTGTAGATGTGTTTCCTTTTGAGCTACCTAGTATGCCTCCCCATAGAGAAGTTGAATTATATATAGACCTTATTTTGGGAGTCATGCTATTATCTAGAGCACCATACAGGATGACCACTAATGAGATTAATGAGATGAAGATTCAGTAAGAGGAGCTTTTAGAGAAGGGTCACATTCATCCTATAATTTCTCCTTGGGGTGTGATAGTTATCTTTGTCAAGAAGGATGAATCTATTAGGTTGTGCACTGACTACTAAAAATTGAACAAATTAGCCATTAAGAACTGTTATCCACTTCCTAGGATTGATGAATTATTTGATTAGCTTCAAAGAGTTTCTATGTTCTCAAAGATAGATTTGAAGTTGGGGTACCATTAGTTGAGGATTATGGAGAGTGATATCCATAAGACTGAATTTCATATGAGATATGGCCAATGTGAATTCATTGTGGTCCCTTTCAGTATCAAGAATGCTCTTGATGTATTCATGAGTCTCATGAATGGAGTATTTCACACTTTCCTTGACAGATTTGTGGTAGTAGTCCTTGATGATATATTGATACATTATCATGATGAGAAGGAGCATGAGGAGCATTTGAGATAGATGTTGTAGTGTTTGAGAGATAATCAGTTGTATGGAAGCTTGGCCAAGTATGCATTATTCAGATAAGAGTTTAGATATTTAGGCCATGTCATTTCAGGTGATGGGATTTCATTTGACCCATCAAATATTAGAGCTATCATGGATTGGTTAGTTCTAACCATTGTGATCAAGGTAAGGAGTCTCACGGAGATAGAAGGTTATTGTAGATGGTTTATTGAGGGATTCTCTAGAGTGGCACATCCTATTACATCACTCCAGTGAAAGGGAAATAAATTTGAATGGATAGAGAAGTGCAAGAGAGATTTTAAAGAGCTCAATAAATCACTTGCCAACATACCTATTCTTGTAGTACTAGATCCTTCAGTAGATTTTGTGGTTTACACAAATACTTCCTAAGATGGTTTAAGGGAAGTTATTTTATAGGATGGGTGAGTTATAGCCTATGATTCTAGGAAACTTAAGACTCTCAAGATCAACTACCCTACCCATGACCTTGATCTTGTAGTAGTGGTGCATGCTTTAGTGAGATGGAAATTCTTTCTCTTAGGACATTAGTTTGATCTTCATACATATTACCAGAGTTTGTAGTACATATTCACTCAGCCAAACCTTAATGCTTGACAAAGGAGATGGATAGAGTTATGTGTGAGTATGATTTTGATGTTCATTACATCAAGGGGAAAGAGTTTGAGGTGGAATATTATTTGAGTAGGAGATTACATGATCTTCCTTCTATGTTCGATCTCAGAGACCCCTTGAAGGGAAGTATGTAGATTACTCATTGAAGCTCGATAAAATTTTACATCAGAGAGGATGCATTTATATAACTTCTTCCATGGAATTGTGTGATTTAATTATGCTTGAGGCTCATTGAGAACCTTATGTAGTATGTCCTAGAATGAAGAAGATGCATGCAAATTTGAGGAAACTTTACCATTGGCCAGGCATGAGGTAGCACATTGCAGAGTTAGTAGCCTAATGCTTTGAGTGTTAGAGGGTTAAGGTAGAACATTGACATCTTGGTAGGCTTCTTCAGCCTCATGAGGTACCTAAGTGGAAGTGGGGAAACATGCCCATGGAATTTATTGTTGGTCTTCCTATGTCATCCCACCACCATGATGCCATCATGGTGACAATTGACAAGTTGACCAAAGTGGCTCACTTTTCACCCATCTGTACTACATTCACCACCCCAGTAGTAGAATAGGTGTTGTTGTATGATATTTTTAGACTTCATGGAATTCCTCATAATATAATCTCCAATAGATATTCTCTCTTTACATCATCATTTTCGAGAGATTTAAAGGCATTTTTAGGTACCAGACTCAATTTTAGTACAACCTATCATCTTGAGATAAATGGACATACAAAGAGAGTCAACTAGATGTTAAAGGAGATGATATGCATGTATGTGATGGACCATCAGATCAAGTGGGAGGATTACCTAAGCTTATTTGATTTTTCCTATAAAAATGGGTATCATATGTCATTGGGTATGCCTCCTTATCAGACTTTGTATGGTATGCCCTATAGGACACCTTTGAGTTGGAATAGGAGTGAGGATAGGGTAGCTATTGGAACACAATTATTCTGAGAGATGAAGTAGTAGGTTGTCTTGATTAGGAAGCATCTTAGAGAGGCTCAGGATAGATTAAAGAAGTATGCGGATGCAAAGAGGACTAATCATGTTTATGTGGTTGGTGAAATTTTTTTCCTAAGAGTGCAGCCACATCAGAGTCTAATCTATTATGAAAAGGGTTCTAAGCTCACACCTTAGTTTATTAGACCATTTCAGATCCTAAAGAGGATAGGACCAGTTGCATATCATCTAGCCCTGTCACCTAGATTGTCACACATCCACAATCTATTTCATGTTTCTATAAAAATAAAAATATTTATGATGAGCCTCACGTTATACATTGGTATGCCTTACACATGGATTCAGATGGGAAGCTAGCTTTGGAGCTCATTTTTATATTGGCACATCACATGTTGGCTATTTGAGGCTGAAAGATAGACTAGGTTAGAGTCTAGAGGGACTGTTATGACAAGATTATAGATTCATAAGAGGAAGAAATGCAAATGAGATCACAGTACCCCCATATTTTTTATGAACTCTAGGAGGAAGTTCATGCCTAGAGGGGGGTGGTGTGATGCCCTACCCTGACCCATCATATAATTATTTTTATTTTCATGTTGGACATAGTATTTGATACTCTATTTTGATGCATTGTGGATTTAAACTCTTATGGACAGGGATTTGATCACTTTGGGATTCTTGATGCACCTTAGTTTATGATGTTTCCATATTCATGATGTTGATATTTTTGATACATTATGATTACATTATGGTTATTGATTTAAGTGAATATTGAAATGATACAATTGAATATATGTGTTTATGTGGGATGAAATAGGAAAACTAACGATTGGAATTTGTATTATGATGAGAAGTGATTTTACTGGAAGTTAATGTTAGGAGCTTAAACATAATTTATATGTGCATATGATCTCATGTTAAAAGTTGTAAATAATTATGGTATGTTGAATTGTAAATTGGTTATGTAAATGTTAATTGATTGGTAAATTCCTGAATGTTGTGCATTTCATATATTTATATGCATATATTTTCTTAAGATACTGATGTTCGAATTGAGATGTGGAGAAAGTGACCATAGAATTAAATTCGGAGAACTAGAACCAATCATATATGCAAAAGTGAAAGCCAAGGTTGTGTATATTAAAGAGACAAAAAATCATTATTATGTATTTTATTTTGTAACTGTGATCTTGTATGATTTTATTAAATATAAATTATAATTGTGTGATCATCCTAATGGTCTTGCCATGTGTATATGTGATGTTTAATTTTGTAGTGTCACTTGACACTTGTAATATGTGTTGTCTTGGCATGAGAAGACCTTGTGAGTAGGATGGAGTGTGGCACTTACCCTAAGGTTGACTTGTGGTGTTCCCATGTAGACCTTTAATTAGGAAGCCATAAATTGGGTCAAATCTTGTTGAACCCGTAGGTAAACTTCAAGGGGATTTTTGGAGGATTAAATAGGCCTCTAGGGTGTAGTTTGGGTCAAATTTAACTACCCCACATGGTATACTATGGGTTGGGGGTTATATTTTGGTCAAAATAGAGGTCATAACTCATTTATGGCCCATCTAAATTTCCTCTCAAGTCAAGTGACGAATTTTGAGTTTTGGAAAAAAGACAAGCCCATTCCCCATTCCCCTTTTTTGGTCCCCATCTCATTTATGAGGGGAGACAAGAATGGAGAAAAAGACTTCTTGAGTCATAACCTCTTTATGAAATTTGGTTGGGAGGTTGGTAGGAACACTTTTAGTAGGAAGTTTGGAGAATTTTTGGGTTGTTCACCCACTCTCAAACTTTGGAGACAACTAAGGAGTTAGAGAAGCTTTTGAAAAATAAAGAGGATTTAGGGACTTGGATCTCTTCATAAAACCTCATTGTTCCCATAACTTAAGTAGAGGTTGGTTGCATCCTCTCCATTTTTATTATGTTCATGTGTATGAAATCTTGTATAGTATGAATTGTGATAGTTTTTCATGTGTTGCATTCATGGTGCTTGTGTAAGTTTTCTTTTTTGGTTGTTTGTTTATTTTGGAATGCAAGGCCAAACTCATCCTTGGGAGTGAAGAGTAGCCTTGGGGTGAAGGGATTTAGGATAGCTTAGAGAGTGTAGAGTCTCTCATCATGGAGGAGAGGGATATGAAAAATATTACGAGGTCTTTGTTTCCATTGTTTTGGGGTCATAAGGAGAGGTTTTGGCATGTTTCCATTAGGGGTCATAAGGTAATTTTTTGTTTTGTGATGAGAAGATAGGAAGTGTTTTTGTAGCCTTGTGAAGGCATTTGCATTTTATTTCTACAGAATTATAATCCTAAGTGTTTGGTCCACCTTCACTCTATTTTTGGGTGAATTATGAGACTCTATGTGTTAAGCCTTGGGTTGGGAAAATTTTGCGTTTGCATTCCTTGCTAAAATTATTGTTGTATTTAAGTATTTTGAATGAGTGTAACCTAGTTGGTATCTATTTCTCCTAGCGCAGGGGTGGCCTTGTAAAGGCCTAGGATGGGAGGTGAGCCTTCATGGTCAAAAGGTAAGTTTTATGGCATATTTATGCTTGTTGATAAAGAGGATGGAAATGATGGAATGAAGGAAAAAGGGTTTTGTTAAATGTGGTTTCTATTGCATATTATATTTTGTAAGGAAGTTTGGTTTCATTTGAAAAGGAAAAGAGTTTGAAGACCTTCATTGTTCAAGTTGTAAAATGGAAATAAAGGATGGATTATTCTTTAAATGTTGTAGTTATGAAATTTCAAGGATTTATTTCTTTTAAAAAAGAGAGATAAGTTTGAGTTTTGCATGAGAAAATGAAAGGAAATATGTATTTGTAAGTTTTGGATAAAGTATTTATAAAGGTATTTTTTTAAATTGTAAAGTAGTGCCTTTATTTGAAGATGTAAAAACAAAGAGTAGCTTGAAAGTGTTTTATGAATATGTATTGTTGTTTCCTTATTGATAGTTGAAAAGATTTTATTTCAGTTCATTGGAACACAAATTTAAATGCAAAAAAAAAAATTGACCTTAATGTTATTCTATTTTTTAGAAGCATCTTAAATGGAAACTTACTTGTGCATATGGGTTTAATTTAAATCACGCTTTGTTCTTTTTTTTTAAAAATGGTGTTTTTTTGCCTTAGATTTTGGGCATGACATTTGAGGCATAAAAGGCAAAAGTAAATCAAGATCAATAGATTCTTGAGGCACTGAAGGCTGATAGAGACTATGGTTAACAACCATGATTTCTCCATTATAGGAAAATTTCAAACACTTATAGATAGGAGAGGCTAAAAATTTCATGTAGGTAAGCCAAGGAAGACCAAGTTTGACTTGAAAGTAATAAGAAGTTTTGATGACAATAAAGGTGACATCTAAAGTTTTACCACCAATATCTATCGGAAATGAGATAGATCCATGGTTATAATAAAGGAAACCATTACAAGTTTGGCTCATAACATCAGATTTATCAAAGAAATCACATTTTTATTGTCTATTGTAAAGATATTATTCAGTTATCACATTCACCATGCAAGTAGGGTCAATAAGAACACCACAAGGATAAAGATCTTTAACCTTTGCAACAATATAAAGAGGACCATTAGGTTCTTTAATCATCTCACTAGAGTCAAAGGTAATGTAAAGATTAGGTTCAAGTTTGGTTTTATATTCAGGTGGAGATTGATCAATGCGGTTGACAACATTGTTGGATTCAATACACTTATTTTCACAGTCAACAACATGAGTGGAAGAAGTAAGAGAAGACTAGACCTTACACTCAATGGTATTTGTTGAATGAGATGGAAAAGGGTTGGTATAGATTTGCAAGTTTTGGTTGGGAGGTGCTATGGATTTGTTTCTTTGGTCATTAACACACTCAATAGATATAGCTTTAGAATCAATAAAGTCTTGAATAATAGATTTCAAATGGAAAAAAAATTTAAAATCATGACCAGGTTAATGATGGTATTGATAAAAAACTCTGTGGTCAAAGGATTTGGGAAAAGGTTTGGATGTGTCAATTAGTTTAGCAAAAGGAAGAATTAACACTTTAGCATTAATCAACTTCAACATCACATTATGAAAAGATTCAAAAGGCTAAGTAAAATTATGAGAAGGCCTAAAAATAGATGACAAATGAGCCACACATTTGGATGTTGTTGTCACTTGCTCATCAACATTTTTGGATGAATTATTGATCTTAATAAACTTCTTTGGATTCTGAAACTTGTTAAAGTTGTGGGATGTGGCATCACTCTTATCAATTGGAGACATTGGAGTGGTGCCCTCAAACTGACTCACTTGAAGCTGATAATTATGAATCACTATACATAATTGAGTAAAAGAAGAAAATTCAGTAAGAAAAATATTATCTGTAATGTCTTTTTGTAAATTAGAAATGAAAATATGTTGCACATTAATATCAGGAGCATGATAAGAAATTTGAGCATGCAAATTCTTAAATATACCAATGAAATCAATCACTTTTTCTTTAATTCTTGATTTATAATCCATTAAATCAATTAAATTGTTGGTGTAATTAAGTATTTACTAATTACACTTTACTTAAGTTTACTTAGGATAATGCATTTGCATATTAGTTGTCATTGAGACACCTAGGAGTTTCCATTTCATTTTAGCACATGGTTAGGAGAAATTCCACTTTAGATGGTGATAGTTGTCATCCCATACCTCTTTGTGTGTGAGATCCACCTTTAGTGTTCTTATCACATTATAATCCTCTCATTGTTGCACATTTTGCACATACTTTGATGTACAATGGAGGATGATCCACCTTTGGTGGACATGTGATTCCACCTAGTGTGGTTGATAGCTTATCATCTCCTTATCATGTAGTCTTATTGCATTGCATATATATTTAGACACTCCTACTTTGTATCCAATTCAATTGGCTATAATCAATTATTTGATCACTTTTCCTATCTCTCTTGTGCTATCTATTGAGCTTCTAGATATTGGAGTTTTATTCTTTGTCTTAGGAAAATTCTTACACGGTATCAGAGCCATAGAAGATTTCATTGTATAGCCATTGGAGAGATCTTTTCTTTAACTTTTGGAGGGCCACAACTCAAATCTAAAGGAGAAAAAACTTGTGGGAGTGTCTAGAGAAAGATCTGACCTTGCCATTGCATTTGGGTGGCCATTTCCATAAATTTTGACTATATTAATTTTGCCTACCTTAGGCAAAAGTCAAATTTGAGGCAATTTTTTTTTTGCAAATTAGACCCCTAAGGCCGATCTACAAATTTGGAGCATGTTGGGCCAAATATAACATTTCCATTGCAATTAGAGCAGCCAAAAACCCTAGGATTGACTATTCATTCGCCCAGATCAGACATAGTTGGTCACAAAAGAAAATTTTTCCTCCCTGGTCTGTCATACATATACGACTATAACAGGAAGGTATGTTTTTAATTTTTCTTTATTTTCTTTTTTAATTTCCATTTTTTAAAAAAATAAAAAATAAAAAATCAATTTTTTTAAAAAGTTACCGGGGGGGTTATTATTTTTTTTAAAAAAAAAAAAATTATTATAAACATGTGACTGTAGGTACTGACAGTCACCTACGACTATAGGGTACTTGCAGTACCTACATCACAGGCCCTATTAGGCCCTACAGGTACCCCAGGGTACTTGATAGGTACCTATTGTTGCAAGCCTGTCAAGCCCTGTGACTTGTGGTCTAGAAGGTGGCGGGGGTGGTACAGCCCACTGCCATAGTCTTCGGATTGTGATGGATGGTGGGCCCGTCCCAGCCTTTTATTTAATTCATTTTTTAAAAGTTTTTTTTTAGAAGTTTTTTTTAAGTTTTTAATTTATTTTTTAATAAGATTTTTAATATGTCTTTTAAAAAAAAATTAATAAGAAAATTTGTTTTAATTTTATTTTTAATAAAATATTTTTATATGTTTTTCTTTATTAAATTTTTAATAAAGTTTTTAAATCTAAAAAATAAAAACATATGTTTTTTTTCCTTTATTTAATAAAGTTTTTTTGGGGCTTTTTAATAAATTGTTTTTCTTAAACTCAATGGTTTTTTGAAAAACAAAATTTTAATAAATGAGTAAAATTAGGAACAAAATTTTTTCTTTGCCATTTTCATACCTGTTTTGCAACATCATCCAATCGACAGCTAGGGGGGTGGCCAATTTCATCCCAAAGACTTCATGGCTACATGCCAACATGATAATTTTTCTACAGCATTTGAGAGTGCATCTTTGGTGGATTCATCATCTTCATGTTTCCATTTTTGCATTGTATTTGATGTTGTATTGTCTTGCATGAGCCATGTTGTATACACACTATCATAAAGTGCCACATTTTTATTTTTACCTTATCATTGATAACACGTTTGATCTAATCCCTATGTTAGTAGATTAGGAATATCATAGGACATGGTTCTTGAAGGTTATGTTCCAATCAATAAATTAATGGATGCACGACACAAGTTTAAGTGTACCAACCTTCTAGTTGAGTGTACCCAGTTGGTGCCTGCAAGTGTCTCCATGCCTCATCTCTATCATATCTTAGTGGGCATTTCATCAGTCATTCTAGATCAATATTGGTACCTAATTTTGTCACACTTTGACATTCTTAGTGCAACATTGGCTATGTTTTCTTCCTATGGAGGAGTATTGGTCAACATCTTGGACCATCTTTGTAGGAGATTCAACATTGAGGGGGGGCTACTTGGTCTCTCTTCCCCATTTCCTTCCTTTGGGGGGGTTCTTTATTGTATATGCATGATGTATGTCATAATTGAGGGGTCCTAATTACTCCATCCATCCATGCATCTTTCTTTTCATCTCTCTTTTGGGGGAGGGTTTTTCCCATGATGATTTCCCTCTTTCTCCTCTTTATGAGAGATTTCATTGCATTTCTCTTGTATATTATACATGGGTACCTAACATTGCCTAGTAGTTGGGACCCATCATGTATTTTAATGTAGCATTGTGAGCTTAAGTGCATTCCCATAAGTTGCACTTAAGGTGGGGGGTGTTGGTGTAATTAAGTATTTACTAATTACACTTTACTTAAGTTTACTTACGATAATACATTATCATATTAGTTTTCATTGAGACACCTATGAGTTTGCATTTCATTTTAGCACATGGCTAGGAGAAATTCCATTTTAGATGGTGATAGTTTTCATCTCATACCTCTTTGTGTGTGAGATCCACCTTTAGTGTTCTTATCACATTATCATCCTCTCATTGTTGCACATACTTTGATGTACAATGGAGGATGATCCACCTAGTGTGGTTGATAGCTTATCATCTCCTTATCATGTAGTCTTATCACATTTCTTATATATTCAGGCACTCCTACTTTGTATCCAATTCGATTGGCTATAATCAATTATTTGATCATTTTGCCTATCTCTCTTGTGCTATCTATTAAGCTTCTAGATCTTGGCATTTTATTCTTTTCATTAGGAAAATTATTACATAAATAATTCTTAGGACCAATATTATTTTAAAATTATTGGATAAAATAATCAGCAATATTTTGAAAGGAATCAATAGAATAAAAAGACAAATAATAATACCATTTCAAGGCTTTGTCTCAAAAGGTTCAATTAAACATTTTAGCCATGAACCTATAATCATGAGAGAAATCACTACACAATGTTTGAAAGGTTTTGACATGGGTTAAAGGATCACCTTTACCATTATAATTCTCAAGATGAGGAATCTCCATGTACTGTAAAATAATGACATGGATGATATCCAATGACAAAGTACTAGCAATGTCACAAGTAGGAATGTTGAACTTGGATTGAGTCATGGAAGCAATTTTTTTTTGCAAGGAAGACACAGTTTGAGAAAGGCTACTAATAGTAAGGTAGAAAGAATGGTAGGAGGTATGCTTGAAATATTTGGAGCATTATGAGAAGTAGAAGGAATGGTGGAGTATGAAAAATGAACACTATTGTAAGTGGGCATTTATTAAGGTAAAGAAATACATGGTACACTTAAAGGAATAGTGGAACAATAGGATTAGAAATTCTAACATGTGTAAGATTGAGATTTTGAATAGAAGTTTATATGATAGGTGGAGAATAAGTGGACACACTAGGAATAGAGGTAGAGATGGACATGGAGGTCTCATCACTATTAGTAGGTGGAATGAAACCAATATCTTAAGAAAAATATGTAATAGGCTTAATATTTTTATCAATGAGATGAGAGGTACTATGCAATTTATTAACACCATTCTCATCATTATGAATTAAATTCCTCAAACCTTATACAATAGAAATAACCTCAAGATTAAATTTTCTTGTCCTAATCATTCCTTAAATTTTTCAAAGTCATTGGAAACTATTTGAAATTACATAGGAGGGACTCTTAAGAATTCATCTGTATCATCTTAAAATGGAAGCACTTCCATGTTAAGAGCATTTATCCCTCCGAGTGAGTGGTTTGGGTCATGTCAAGTGCCTCGAATCATCCCTTTGCTTGGATCTAACTTGTTTTCCTTATTCTACTCCTATCTGCCCCTATTTTCAGTATATTTCTGCATTCCCTGGCATTATGGACTGAGGTCCTGAGGTTTTTGACCTCAAGGTCAAAGTTGAACTTGAGGGTCAAAGTTGACCTTGACTCTAACCTAGGTTAGGGTTGACCTAGACTCTAACCTAGGGTAGAGTTGACCTCATTCTTGACCCATAGTTCAAATTTCAAATTCCCATGATTTCCAGGTGTCAGGTTTCAGAGATATTTGTTTTCCTGCCTTCGGGTCGGCCATTCGGGTCGGCCATTTTAGGTTTTAGAATGGTAAATCCTAAAATTTCATTTAATATGAGTCCATTTCTAGGGGTTAAGGTTAATTTTGATTTAATTCCCCAATGTCAACCTTCTCTAGAGGTTTGTGCCCTAGTTCACTATAAAAGGAGGCTTTCCTCTCTCATTTTCATCATCAAGTTTTGTGAGAACATATCCATTATCAAGAGCAAGGTCAAGCAAGCATTTCATCAAGAATTTTCAAGGAATCATTCAAGTCCTCTTCTCCATTCAAGTTCTCCATTGAAGATCAAGGATTCAAGCATTCAAGTCTTTGAAGGGATTTGGTTCAAGCATGCAAGATTCATCATTCAAACCCTAGATCTAGCCATCATAATGGTGTGATCTTCCTTCAAGATCCTTTGTTCATCTTCTAGATCCATTCATTCTTCTATCAAGGTGGATTCCAAGCATACAAGCATGGAGGTTTTGTATTTACTTTCATGGTTTTGATCTATATTTGCAATTGTTGCGTTCAAGATTTCATATCAGTATATTTATTTACATTCGAAATACAATTACATATCTATTGAATTGCATAGCTTCATTGTTAGATCTAATTCTACTACTTGCTAGCATTCTCATTTCAATTTTAATATTAAGGTTGATTCCAAACAGGGGTTTGTCCAAGGCAAACCCCTCAAACAAACAATAAAAACCCTCCTTTTCTTGCAGGTGCAGGTGTGGAACTTCAGATCTGAGATTAGATTTGGATACCCTTTTTGGAAAACTTCCAAGATCTGTGAACAAAATCAAAGTTGACCTTCAAAATAAGAATGTAGCCTTTGACCTTTTATGAGGGTCAAAGACTATCTGCTATCAGAAAGATAAAATATTTATGGGTTTTCTTTGTCTCAGCATTTCCAGTCTGAAACAAGTTGCATAATTGCCCAAAAGTACACATAGACATTAGAAATTGGCATTTTCTAGATCTGCCCTATTTTGAGGTTAGTATTTACCTTTCAATTATTTCAAATTTCAAGCACAAGTCCATTATAGGGAAATGTAAGGTTTTCTTCCTTTTTCATATTCTCCATAGATTGATTCGATTGCGCATTAACCTTTTGGTTGATCAATTTGGATCTCTCCTTTGGGAATTTGGATTTAGAAGTGAATCTCATATTTCCCCCATACATACATTCCAATAGAGGTGATTCCATTTTACCTCTATTCATCATCTTCATCATGAGAAGAGTTGGAAGATTTTTTAGCAATAATAGGATTAATGTAATTAGTATGAATGTTGGTCTCATCAAGATTCCTAAGAAAGATAGGAGGCTTGGGATCAAAGGAACACATAAGTCTACATCTTATCCTAATCAAAATGTTATAAGTAGGATTCAAAGTAATAACACTTATTCACAAGAGAATGAAATAAAGGTAGATCTAATGAAAACTTAAGATTTTAAGGATATATGCAATTCAACCTAACTAAAATAGCAATTTATTTAATGAAAATAACATCTAATATAAAGCATGCATCGAATAGTGATATAAATTTATACAACATAGAAATGATGTGATTAATTTCATGCATACAATGTAGATATAAACACCAAATCAAAATTATAAATGTTATGAGTTGGGTTCACCAACAATGTACATAAAGAAAAAGGAACTGGTAACAAAATGTATGTTAATGTATAGATCACTTACCTTTTCATGAATTGTACATCTAGGAAAGAAGATGTACCAATAGGTTCAGGAGGAGACTCAAACACTAAGGGAGATAGTGACCTTTCTCTAAAATATGATATTGATGAAATGAGAGTGATAAGATATAGAAATTTAAATGATTAACTAGGAAAGTCATTGAAAAACTGGTAAAAACAAAGTGTGATAGATAGATAGTGAGAAAAAAATTACAAAAATGGAAACTAGAAGACATAACTAGCCTATGATAGAAATATGGGCTCAAAATGGTAGGGCCATGATGGCAATAGTGACGTTTCCTTGGTGTTTTCATATTAATTTTTTACAATTCATCTAATTGTTCTTAATCTACCTAGATTTGATCTGATAACTATGTAACCTATTCTCGCACACAAAAACATGGGGAAAAGGTTGGCTAAAGTGGTATGGATTTATCAAAATCCTATTTAGGAATCAACCTTAGAAATGAAATGAAATTTTATAAACTACAATACATAGAAATGCAAATAATAGATTCATCTTGCATAAACCCTCATGGACATTTGTAGAAATCACTCATATCCATGGAGATTATTTAATGTCCTTGGAATCCAAATATTTTACCTTGGAATGAGATGTATAATCAAGGATTCCCTCACAAATACATAGATCTATGAATGCCACTCCTAGATCTTAAATGTAGATATGCTTGATAACACTTGCAAAGAAGGGGAGAGAAGGTGGAGTGAAGGATGATTGTTCTTGCTTGATTGATAATTACTCTGCTTAGCCATCATGAGAGAGAAAATTACATCAATTGGACAAAATCAACTTTGACTTAAATGATCTTGAAGAATTGGAGACCTGGATATCTTGATCTTGGGTTCTTTCCTTTAAATCTTTAATCCAAATGATCTTTCTTACTTGAAAACTTGATAACTTGAATTCCAATACTTGATTATGGTTGTGATATTAAAAATGAGGAGAGATAGGGGGTTTTATACCAACTCTATTTCAGGATTCAAATTTGATCCAAGTCAACCACAAAAGAAAATTTCTTGAGAAAACTTTAACATCAAGCCCCTGGTAAAGTTTGGGCCCCAAAACCTAGGGATAGGTTTCCATTAGAGACATGTACCATTAGAAATGGGCTCTAATTTAAACTATAGCTTGGGGAGATTGAAAAGAAGTGGGAAACAAGGAATCATCTTTCCAAGATCAAGCATAACGAACATTCAGACCTTGAAATCGCCAAAATAGGTCTAATAGGTCCTAATAAAGAATCTAATCATGGGTGATAACTTTTTAGGACACTCCATTGTGTGCATAATTTTATTGATAAAATAAGAATATATTTAATCTAACTATTAATTTGAGATAATGCCAAATGTGAGAAAAAACACATCTTACAAACTATTAACTAAGCTTCTAGAAGTTGAAAAACATAATGTGTAGTAAAACCTACAACTTCTTATTTACAATCATATTATAACACAACCCTATAACAATATAAAATGAGGAACATTTTTTTGGGTTCATGTATCTTTATTACTTTAAAATAAATCTTGTGATATCTAACTATTCATGTCAAGAGTGTGTATGATTGTAATTGGTGCAATTTTGGCTCAGAGTAATTGAATAAAACTCAAGAGAAACAACGATGATTATACTTTGTAATTTGTAAACTAGATTTGGAATAATTTTATAAATAATATAAATAAATTTAACTTTTATAGAATCTCAATTCATTCCATGCACACTAAATATATTTGTAGTACTATTGATTGAAGTTTGAGTGATAATAATGACAAAAATGTGAAGAACCAATGGTTTTGATTATAATTTTGTGATCTCTTCAATGGAACTCTCATAGTTTTAAAAATGATATAAATATATGTGACTTCACATATGATATGTGTTGAATTTCTTGTATATGACCTAAGATTTGTGTGGTTCATGTTTTACATAAATATACCTGATAGGAATTTCCATTTCAGAACAAGTGAAAAATCATTTTAAAAAGCACACTATTGGAATACACAATATTTCCAATTTTTTTTTTATTAGTTATCTTCTATGTGGTTAATTTTCATAGTTTTCTTAGAAATATATTTTTTAAACTCCTATTACCAACCTTTTTCCAATTCAACAAATATGGTTCATATGATGTGACCATTAAATTTATAAAATCCATCTTCAAGGTGGAACTATGGTAATAGGCACAAACATGTTGAGAAGAAGATAAGAAAACCTAAATCCATTTAATAATTTGACTCAACCCTTATATATATCCCATCTACAACTTGTATAAATACTCTACTTCTCATATGAAAACAATCATTAAGTCATTCTCTGCTATAATTATGCCTTTTCAAATATATCCTCTTTGATCCATCATGCTTAAAAACATCCTTTACATTGATATTTCATAAGATTCATTATTAATGTTGAATTTTAATGATTGAAGTGAATTTGTATTATTGTCAAGTATTATCTACTCTTTTTTTTTTTTCACAACAGTGACATTGAATTACTAGATGTCTTTTATGCTCAATTAAAATGTAATTATAATGCACAATAAAAACACATTGTGTTTTCATACATGATATTTTTTGTAGGCGTATTCCCCTTTTTATCATTTATCTTTTCATTCTTTCTTTCTTGAGACTTTGGTTTGTGATTTATTACATCTTGCTTTGAAAGACAACATTTTGGCAATGGTGAGATAGAATTACTACATGGCATCTATATTGAGTTAAATAGATTACAAGTGTAACACAAAGTCACTAACCTCTTATTGTCCTCTATTTTATTGTATAATATTAGAAAATTTACCACAATATATATTCATATTTGGAAATGATTGATGATTTTTTTTTTTCATGCTAAAGGTGTAGATATATCTGACTCAACAACACACTTGTTGTATGAGAGGGGGAGGTGTTTTCTACATTAAGTGTAAACCCCATTAAAAAGAATTATTGCAATATCTCTAAATTGGAATTTACCTATTTTAACACATGAACAATTCCAACAAGAACATGCTAAACTAAACTTATTTAGTCATCAACCATTTATAGAAAATAATGAACATGTACAATAGTTAGTACATAAGGAGATTAAGATAAGTATTTTGACTAGCTAAATATCTCATAACAATGTTACGTGTGATTGTCGTTGCACCAAAAGATCAACATGCCAATTCCTGATACAACTACTAGACTTATAGTATCTACAAGAGGTGGTTAAGCCATGTCAAAAACATGAGTGCTATGTTGCACAAGGAAACCAAGGGTGCACACCTTGCAAAAATCCCCCAGCACAAGTGAGGGGTTTGAACTTGTGACCAAGATCTGATATCACTTGTTACAAGTGCAATTTTTGTTGCATCCAAAAATCAACCTTTCAATGCCTGATACAACCACTAGACTTATAGAATCCATAGGAGGCAGTTAGACCATGTCCTAAACCTGAGCATTTCTCTACACAAGGAGACCAAGGGCACACACCTTGCAACAAATAAATCATTAATTAGTCTTGGTAAGAAAACTCAAAGTGCACTAGTAAATTTCTCATCCCAACTATGTTCAAGAGCACACAACATTCACATTATGGAAACTTTCCTCTTATCCCACAAGTGACAAGAACATCTAGCAATGACTAGTTCCATCATAAGGGGTATCCCACAAGTGAAAGGAATGTCCATCTATGACCAATTCCATCCCTTTGGGTAATCAAGTTTCTTCTTGGCCCAGAAGAGGTAGGAATGTCCAATTATGACCAATTCCATCCCTTGGGGTGGCATACTTAGTTTGGGGGAGCAAGTAAATTGCATCTCCCTAAATTACTTCCCCCAACTTATATATGATTGATTATGGAATAAATACATGCATATATGTAGAAATATAATATAAGTATTGACCTTATTACAATCAATAACTAGTAATTCATATAAAAAGATCAATTTTATTAAGTTTAGAGATTATTATCTATAATTACATATTGATAGATCAAGTCTAGATGGAGAATTGTGCTCTTTCCCAAAAGGTGACCTTATTGCAAGAGTAGAAACTCTTCACCAAGTCTTTTTCCTTGAACAATCACTTTTTTTGTTATCAAATTTGGTTATGGTTCACCCTCATCGCAATTGACAATATTATGGTTTGTATTATTATTATAAATCCTATATATATATAAATATATAAAAAAAATAAATTCATTTTAATAGATAAATTTTAGGCTCTCATAACCCATGATTGTAAACTATTACATTTGTTCCCATGATCAAAAAACTTGTATGATTATTTTAAGTTCACAAGCCTATCCCATAACTAAATTTATCCCACTATTCAATAGACAAAGCTTGTAGAGATTACAAAATTGCTCAAGAGATATCTACATATTTCATTTGAAATTCACTAAAAAAAAACATGAGTTTGATTACCCTATTTATCATGCATGTCCATCCCTGCAACCTATCCCTTATCAATTTACTCCTCCATTGCTACAGGTATGATTTCATTCTCACCCTACCTCTCTAGTGGTGGATATTCCCCCTAGTCTCCATTATCATTTGGTGAATGCATTGCACTGGCATTGTCTAGGATTATAACTTCAACACCAATTTTCACAAGTGACACATTAAGATCTAGGAATGGATGTTGTTGGCATGCCTTTACTTCAGATATGTCATCAACATGGTCATGGTCTAAAATTGCAAGAAGAACATTAACTTTCTATTGTGATAGTCAATTTTCCTATCATTATGCAAATTTTGAAGAAAGATGCCTTAGGTTGAAGAAATAGGGTTTATCATTCTAAAGGGTTTCAAAATTTTGTTTTATTAAGTCCAAAAACCTTACATATTTTCTATTTCTTTGTTACCTTTTTGATTCACTTAAGTCATGGTTAAAACATGTGTTTTAAGTCATCGAGAAGGGCCAAAAAAATTTAAAGTCTTAACACCTAGTAGGCCCCTTTTTAATTTTCCTAAGTATAAAGTTTCCCACAAGTTAAATTTTTCCTAAGTCTCTGTGTAGAAGCTAAAGCCAGCCAGATCTACTTTAATCCAACAATGGGTGCATTTCCTTGATGGAAATATATGCAAAGATTTCTCATCATGGGATCATGCCTAAATGACACCTGATAACTGGTGGGACCTTTCAGGAGCTAAAGCGGAGGATAACGCATTGAGTAGATCAAATTTAATCTTACGATAGGTATAATACATTGAACTAAAGATGATACCTTTTTAACTATTGAGGGATCATGCCTTGTTGACGTGTGTCCAACCAGAGATCATGGGACCAGTTTTCAAAAGGTCAAAAGGGAAATAAAGACTCATCAGATCAAAGTTGATCTAATAGTAAGCATATTTCTTGGATGAAAAGATGCTCGATGGATAATGATCAAGGCATCATGCCTTGCTTCTATATGTCAAAGATGACATCACCCATCTAATATTGAAGAAATTTAAAGGTATGTTAGATCTAAGTTGATCTAATGGTGGGTGCATTGCCTTAATGAAAAGTTACAAGTTGTATAGTGTTCAAGAATCACACCTGATTGGCAAGTGTCCATTGTGATGTCACATCTCCCCAGGCTACAAGCTATTTAAAGTGAAGGAAGATCTATTTGATCAAATGGTGGGTGTGTTCCTGGGATCAGAACATGCATGAAATATAGTGATCATGTATGTGTGACTCATGTCCAGTTTGATTAAAAGGTAAATGGTAGGGCCTGAGTGCCAAGTAATGATGAGATAGTGCTTTCCAATTGGATGTTTTCGCAAGTTGGTAAAGTGACATGGAGGTCATTGGATTGTTGACCTTTCTTGTGAACTGTATGATATGTCATGATGGATCAGATCGATGGCTCAGTTTTAAATTTTGTTTTATGTTGTGAATTATTATATTTTTTCTTGTTGCCTTGTAGTTTTGAAAGCTAGTGAAGTAATTGTAGAGCATGTGGCCATGCTGTTGAGAGTTAATGAAAATTTCTCACATGGAGATATAACATAAGGCACTTGTTTTGAATTTCAAAAGCAACAAGACTTCAAAGCGATTAAGCATGGCATAATTTTAGAGCTTGTTGTGTTCTTCTAGTGAAATTTGAATGGGTGAGTTATATCCTGATTGGTGTGTGTTTGAGTGTTGCACTATTGATTATTCAAAATTGTTAAGGTTTTATTGGAGGTAAAGAATTTGTCTAAAATATAGTAGTCTTGTGATAAAACCTAAGTTTCTAAGATGGTGCCACAAAGAGAATGTAAGGGTAAAATTGATTATCAGGAGAGGGTTGTTTGTGATGATTTTCTTGAGAAATTGGACCATTCCGCCATTGAATCTTCTAAGATAAAATAACTTGTACCTAAAAACCCTCGTTTAAAAATTGTTGATGGTTTGTATGATAAGGGAAATTGGTTCAGGTATGCAAATATCAGTATATCAAGCCTGGTGTTGTTCAGAGTAGGGTTTGGTCAGAGACGTGCATTTTATCCCAATAGTAATGTATGGTAATTTGATGTATAGAAGTTGGTAGTACCTAATGTTTTCATGGATGTTGACATATTACTTCAGGATGCCAAGAATTATGACCTTGTTCCAGATTAGTTAGGGATATAAATAGAAACCCTTTAGTTAGCATCACTGTTGATGAAATTAGAGAGGTGTTCCAGTTGAGCGAGCCCTCTGATGACCTAGAGAAAATTGATTTTGAAGTACTCAGGGGGGTCTACAAGGAACTTAGAGACTATCTGAGGAGTGGAACTTTGAGGGAGTTCTTTGATAGAGTTGGAGGGTTAACTATAGCAAGGCCAAATACACCAGAGCCTAGTAAGATAGATTATTTCAATTTGAAAGCAAAGAGTGTGTATTGGTCATTATGTCAGATGTTTGGAGAGGATTCATAATCATAAATGCTCATTCATTACATGCTTATGATGGTTTAGATCCTTCATCCATACCTTGCATTGAAATTTGATTTTTGTCCTTTTATTTTAGATTTGATTCATAATGGATTAATTGGTATTCAAAAATCCAAGGTGGATAGACCATTTGGGTGGTATTCCTTGTGTATCATCTTAAAATGGAAGCACCTCCATGATAAGAGCATTTATCCCTCTGAGTAAGTGGTCTGGGGTCATGTTAAGTGCCTTGATCAGGTCTTTGCATGTATCTAGCTTTTTCCGCTGTTCTGCTTTCCTCTGCACCTCATTTTCACTTCATATTTGTATTTCCTAGCATTTTGGGTCAAGATCTTGAGGTTTTTGATCATAAGGTCAAAGTCAACCTTATGGGGTCAAAGTTGAACTCTATCCTGACCTATTCAGGATCAACCTCGACCCTGACCTAGTTAGATACAAGATCATCCTTGACCCCCTGTCCAAATTTCAAATTTCCTTGATTTTCGGGTGTCAGGGATATTTGTTTTCCCGCCTCCAGGTCAACCATTTTAGGTTTTGGAATGGTAAATCCTTAAATTTCATTTAATCTAGGTATATTTTCTAAAGGTTAGGACCTAATTAGGATTTAATTCTCCAAGGTGGCCCCTCTAGAGGATTGTGCCCTAGTTCACTATAAAAGGAGGCCTTCCTCTCTCATATCGATCCATCTCTCAATCAAGTTTTATCATCTTCTTTTTCCATCAAGCTCTCAAGTGCAATCAAGTGAATTCAAGCATTCAATCAAGCCTTCAACCATTCAAGTGTTCAAGCATTCATCCATCAAGGAGATCCATTGTTAGCCATTGAAGGATTCAATCTCTTTGGAGCCCCCCTTGAAGATCCTTCCTTCTACATTTATCCAAGCCTCCTCATATGCAAAGATCAATTCAAGATTGGTGTTGAAGATCAAATGCCATTAATTTGAGATATCCTACATTCATTCTACATCCATTAAAGCATTCTTACTTGTGGATTTGAGGATTCGAATCCTCTACAAGAACTTCAACATAAGTGAGGTGAATTGTTTCAATTGCTTTGTTTATGCATACTACATTTCAATTCAATTTCAAGGTTAATTCCTAAATTGGGGTTTGACCAAGGAAAATCCCCCATACAAACAAAACCCCCCTTTTCTTGTAGGTACAGGTGCAAAATTTTAGATCTGAGATTGAATTTGGATACCCTTTTCGGTGAACTTCTAAGATCTGTGAACAAAGTCAGAATCGACCTTCAAATAAAGAATATAGCCTTTGGCCTTTTATGAGGGTCAAAGACTACCTGCCGTTGGAAAGACAAAAGATTTTTGGGTTTTCTTCATCTCAGCATTTCCATTTCGAAACAATTTGTAGAATTTCTTGAAAGTACACACAAACATCAAAAATTGGCATTTTCCAGATTTTCCCTAATTTGAGGTTAGTACTTGTATTTCAATTATTTTAGATTTCAAGCATAATTCTCCATAGGGAAATATAGGGTTTTTCTCTCTCTTTCATATTCTCCATAGATTGATTCGATTGTGCATTAACCTTTTGGTTGATCAAATTGGACCTCTCCTTTGGGAATTTAGATTTAGGAGTGGATCTCATATTTCCCCCATACAACATACTCAATAGAGGTGATTCAATTTTACCCCTATTCACCTTGTTGATGCACATGTTCCTTTTCAAGAGTTGTGATTATTTTTCAAAGTACATGAAGTTGATGAAGGTTAAGGATGGTGAAGAAATGCTGGTGCAATTGTGGAATTTGAACATGTCATGGGATAGGAATGAGGTCATTTTTGTGATATTTGATAGATGCTTTGCATCTAGACTAGAGGCCTTGTTATTTCTAGAGAATCCAAGGATTCCCAAAGCCTTTTTGGCATTTTTGAGGCCAAAGCAATTTTCTCATGATATTAAGATAATCCATAATTGGGGAGAGATCATTTTCTATCCGATTTTAACTATGTTCATAGTGTATGGTTTTAGAGGTACCCCTTTTATACTTCCATATCAAGTTCCATTGAAGGTTGGCATAGCAGAGATCCTTAGACAAATTAGTGGTCTACAAGATGTTGCACTGACAGGAAAGAACATGGGTTCCATCTTTTCCACCATCACTATAGCTCATTAATTTGTGATCACAAAGGGAGGATGGATGTAGATAAACAAGGTTTTAGAACCTTGCCATTTGGCCACATTAGTTGCAAGGTTTGTTGATCCTGAGGGTTTTATGGTGATATGTTTAAGAAGAGGACCAGGTGTACTACCATGGATCACATTTTCCATTTTCCTAAGGACATCATCAGAAATGAGTTTAATTTATAGGAGAAGGAAGTCAAGAAGGAAAAATAGTTGGTGTACAAGAAAACCCTGGATTTTGTGCAACATTTTGCTAAGGACTATGATCCATTAAGGGAATTCAATCCCTTTGAGAAGAAATTTTTCTCTAATGAATCATTTTGAAGGCATGATGTAGGCCTTGAATTAGAAGAAAGATATGGTTGTAAAGACAAAGCTAGAGAAGGCCAAGCTTGTCATGAGCAAGCCATCATTTGTAAAACTTGTGCCTCCTAGTGAGTATGTTTTGCATAGGAGATAAGGATATAATGTTGTGATGCCTAAGGGTGATACACATTAGAAGGGCCATATAATAGAGAGCATGCATTCATCCTCCATGAGAGTTGAAGAGAAAATGCATACTAGGGAGCCTTCTACTTCACAAGGAGAGAGGACAATTGATTTAGATCCCGAGTCTCCACCTTCCCCTAAAAGGAAAAGATTGGAGGAAAGACCAAAATAGAGTGAAGGTATATATTCTCCCTCCCAAGCTCCCTTGCATATTGTTGATCGACAAGAGGTATCATAGTAGTTTCAAAGAATGGGAAACCTAGGGGAAATTTGTGTGATCTTTGAGGAAGTCCAAGGGGGAGTGCCTGAGGAACCCAAAGGGGTAGAAATGGATTTAATTGTTGATGAATTTGTAGGAAAAGAGTTAGACCTTATGACCAGGTAGACTTGTAATGAATTTTTGGCCAATGATAATTTTGTAAAAGCTAGGGCCTTTGTACAGTTTCTGTGGAGGACACATATAAGCAAGTTCAAAGGAACTTGTGAGAAAAGATAGGAGGAACATCTTGATAAGGATCCAAATGTCATTGAGGATGAGGTGAAACAGGAAATGCTAACAAGGTTTCAATAAATCACCCCAGAGGTAGGAAGAGATTTGATTAGAAATTTAGGGGTTCTCTTTCTTCCAAAATGGAATATTATTGATGTCATTGTTTTTGATGCAATGAGAAAATAGACCAAGCCAATACATGCAACAAAAGAGGCAGATGAAGAAGAAATCAAAGGGGTTTTCTTTAGTAAAGATCATGTAGCATTAGTAATGTGGTATTTAAAGAGAGAAGAAGACAAAAAGAGGAATGAAGTCTCTAAGACTGATTACTCTTTCAATTTAATGGTGAGAAGGGTTTGTGAGACCTCGGGTATGGAAGCATCTAACATGGTCCTTGAATCAGCCAAATTCAACATGGAAGTGGCAAAAAAGGAGGCCAAAGAAAAAGAAGAACTCACAATAAAGTTAGAGACAGTTCTCAAGGATTATGGTGAGTTAAAAAAGGACACAACTGAAAAAGATTAGATCATAGAAAATCTTAGAAGACAAATGACAAGACAAAAAAAAATTGGAGGGCCTTCTCAGAAGGTAATTTCCTTTTCTCTTGTTGATCCCTCATCCTCAAGTCCAATTATTAAATCACATTTTTCTCCCTTACCTCCTAGCTCTCAAATGGAAGAGGATCTAAATTGGGAAAGAGATAAATTGGAAGGAGAGAGAAAAAGATTAGAAGATGATAGGGATGATTTGAAAAAGAAAATGGAGGAATTTAGAAGAGGAAAATTGGAAATAGTAAACAACTATGAAGAGACAGTTAGAGATACAATTTTGCAGTTTCTTGAGAGTATTGATCCAAAATTGATTTATTTGAGTAGGAATAAATTGGTAGGTATTCTTAATTCTTTTGAGGAAGATAAGGCTGCATTGGAGCCAATTTTGGATACATGCATAGTGAGGCAGGTAAATTTAAAATTCTTTTATTCATTATCTAAGAATGAGGATAGTTATGATACTACAGTCAAGTCTACTCATAAGCTAGCTAAGAGTTTATTATACTTTGTAGAAAAGAGAGACAACAATGGAAGGAAGGCTATGGTCCTATTTAGGTTTAGAATTGTCACCCTAACTTAGGCATTAGGGCTTTCTAACATTTACATCCTAACAATAGAAACCTCCTCGAGCTATGGGTGGACTCTGATTGAGAAGGAATCTTCAGATTCTAGGCCAGGTCCTATTTGATTTGGAATATCACCTCTTGATTGAAAACTTGATGGGAAAAGGGAGAAATAATTAAAACTAAAATTGAAACGGGGTGATATACCAAAACTTGCTCCAAATCTATCAGGATCTTTAAACTAGCATTCACACTTACAAGCACTGAGATTCGCATTGACATTCACTATTCAACATACAAGCTAACTAGAAATCATTACTAGGTCAATCACCACGAACAATGAAAACTATCAACAAACGTACATATCCTGCCAAAGGTCAGATTTCTGATAACCTAAAAAGGAATCAGAAGCAATTCACTTAACTTGATTACACATAAGTACAACACTTAAATGTAGGAAGGAGATTAGGATTGTTGCTAAAACTCAAAAAATAATGCAAATATGGTAGCCAGCTTTATTTCCTTCAAAAATTTGAAAAAATGGTTACAAAATGCAAAAAAGAGACCAAGGAATGACAATGCTCACTTAGCCCTCCTTTCCCACAACTCCGAACCCCCAAAACTGAAAATAAACCTCAGCTAAATAGCCCCCTAAGTCTGAATCCAAAAATCCAAGACTTCCTAAAATCACTCCTAGAAAATCTCTAAGTCCCTCCAAATCTCAAGCAAACTTGGCTCCAAAAAAAACCTTAAATCCATGCATGAAATGTGCCATGAATCTAGCCTCCTAAAAACTAGCCAAATGTTAAACTCCAACTATTCCCTAATATTGGTATTTTAAAATATATCCTTGTAAGATCAATACCAATATATATTACAAAATATTGAAGCCTAAACTCAATACCAAATACCCAACCCACCTAAAATTATTAACCTAAGTTTAAACTATTAAAAAATTTCAACCTTAGGTCAACATGACCATTCGAATACAAGGCATACTTATTATAAAAAATTCTAAAGGGCATATGTGATGGCATCTCCAAATTCGATGCACATGCTGTCAATGTACTCACAACATTTATTAGCTTTTATTTTCTCTGTAAGAAGACATGAAACCTTATCAATTCTGGCATTTTTCTTGGTCTTCTCACTTCATTTTGTATTTGGGAAAAATGAAGATTAAACCCTAACATGACGTGATTTCTCTTGCAATAATTTGACCCAGAATTCCTCTTTCTCTATCTATGTTCATGAGTTTAATCTCTCACTCTGCCTTTTCCCTTTGTATGTGGCTGTGTGGCTTGAGCTAACTGGAAGTCAAGCTCATCCTTGAGGCTATGATTGAAAGTACCATTCTATTAAAGAAACTCAAGCTTCATTGGACATTATTTATTTACCTATTCTCAGGCCCATTTCATTGATTGTGATCTACGCTTTGAAGTTTGATTAGCTTGGCCTCAACACAAATTATACTCGGCATTAGCTGAGATCTCCCGAGCTTAAAACTGGAAGCTCACAAGTTTTTAGTGGCACTTGACTATATCTGGGCATTTTGACTATTGAACTTTAAGTGATAGCTCACATTTTTTATACTGGAAGCTCACGAGATGGAAGTAAACACTGGTCCACAGCTTATGACTGGTATTTGAGATTGGACTCAATCATGACTGGTATCTCTCTTGCAGTCAGATATCTATAGGCTATGACTGTGATTGGGAGATCTTGGACTCTTGGCTGACTACTCATAGGTCATAAAAATCAAGCTTTGACTGGCAACAAAAACTTAAAGCCCGAATTTGATTGGCACACTCATGGGCTCTATGCTGAAAAAACTTGGGCCATTTGCTTGTGACTTGGAGATAAGTATTCATATCATTTTTAATTGCATAGATTTAGGGCTTCCTTTCCATAATAGAATAAAAGCTGCCAGTTACCTTTTCAATTTATTTACATAATATTGCTTTTGAAAGCTTCTTTGCATGAATCTTCTCTTGCATAGATTTTTTTGGAACTAATTTCCATGTTTGTTTACTCCGTCCACTATTGAGGATGTATTTTCTTGCTTACCATAGATGCATTAAAAATACTAGAATTATTCCTCCATTTCATTAATTTTTAAATTACCAGTCTCGTATCTCTCTGATTGAAATCTCCTTTTATCTGGAATCTATGGCTTTAAACTATTGTGGCTGGGTTTCTAACATCTGGTTGGAAGTCAACTTTGCACACGGGTTTTACTACTTGAAGCTCAGGCTTTACTAATTGTGTTGGGCTTTGAGATTTGATTGAACATTACCAAACTAATTTGAACTCAAACTTGGAGTCTGTTGAACTTGGTTCTTAATACGTGAAAAAGCTTGGCATTAGAATTTTGAAAGAGCTCAGCTTTTGTAACAGCAAGCTCGAACTCGAGCCTTTTTTTTTCCTTTGAAATACATACCATGACTATCACGAGCCTCTAACTGCAAACTTACAAACCTTGCTTCAAGCTTTGGCTGGAACATATTGTTGAGTATACTATGTTTCTCTTCATAGCATAGATTTTAGAGCTATTCTTGCAAACGTTTTCTATTAACTTTCTTTTACCAAGAAGTGGAACTACTTCATTTGCCTGAGGCTATTGAAAATATTCCTTTCATTGTGTTTAAATTGTCATAAACATTAATTCATCACCTTCAACTCTATTTTCTATTTGTTCTTTTAGCCTTGTTGACTGTGACTCTGTAATAGCTGTGACATATTTTTCAAAATGATTTCAACCACAGCTCAGTTTTGGTTGTACCCACATGTTGTAAAATGATAATAATACATGCATTAAAACTAATTTCCTTCTAAAATATGTTGAAAGAACATTCATTAGTGAGGTTTGAGCACGGGCTCGTGAAACCCACTAACACATGTTCATTGAACATTATTTGATAACTGAAATACAATTCCTGTAGCTTTTCCATATAAACCAGGACTGTCATTACTCTTTTGTGACTATGATGAAAACCAGTCCATTTAAACAAATTCATTTACTTTTTTTAGGTTAAAAAACATCAAAACAACACATTATGTTAGTGAACATGACCTAGTGGTCAATTTTGTGCATCAATCAGTCCACTGGTGTGCTCACTAACCTAATGCAATCTTGCTATCCTGAAAAAGGTTTCTCAGTTATAAACTAAGTCCCTTTAATACTATTTCTCTATTTATGTGTATGCACACTTTGTTATTGCATTGAATACCAAATAGATATAGGTGCAGCTCTGAAAGATCTTGATTGTTGTATGATGTTTCATTCTTCTGCATTGCTTAGATCCAATTGGATCTAACATACTTTTAACCATGATGCAGGACAACCCCTAAAGACTTAGAACTTGACATATGAAGACTCAGATAGAGGACCAGAGGACTTGGACGAGACATGACAACCAGCTCCTGATATGTAGACAACTTCTTCAAGGAAATGCGAAGGACCTACTCATACCTCTATCTTATCTTTCTATTCTACCTTTGTACTCTATTTATTAACATGAAATATGAAGTATGAAAGAACATTTGAAAATTACATTTAGTTTGTATGCACAATGTAATGACAAATTATGAATTTGAAAATTTTGACATGTGATTAATACTTAAAGTACAATAAAAATTTGATATTGAATGCAATATCAAACTGTTAATCCACATCACCTGAAAAATAGTGTTAAATGGAAGAACCTCTATGCACCCTTTTTCTATTTGTGTCTATTATTCTGCATGCTAAAAAATAGGGTAACAGGTCCTAAAAGGGGAGTATTCCAAGGTGTCTTTTGAAATATTTCCTGGTATGTTTAAAAGGGATGGAAAATTTAAGGATAGGAGGAAATGGATTAGAAAGTTGGATAGTGAATTATCCATAAGAATAAATAATATTATAAACCTTGAGAGTACAATTTTGTTTATTCAAACCATATAATTAGTTAAGGGATCTACGTCTCACTTTGGGTTTTTGAGAAAAGAAGTTGAGAAACTAAAAACAAAGTGAGATGAGTTGCAAAAACAAAAGGATGAGATTGTTGGCTTTCCCTAGCCTAGTGATGAGGTTTTTAAAGCATGCAAGGAAAAGTATCTCTCAGTGGTATCTAATGAGAAGGAAGACCCTACTACAGTTGCAATAAGTGGTAGTTCTCCAAAACCATAAAGCAATTAAGGGTTTACAAATAGATTGTGTGTGGAGAATAGTAAAGTTTGAGACAAAGGTGCCTCCTATCAAAAGAAGAAGCAGTTTTGGAGATTTTGTAGAAGCCCTGAGGACCAATTATGAATTATCTTCTAAAGGGTTGTAACAAATTATTTATTAATCTTGTTATTTTGTATTTTTTTGTTGTGTCAGCATTTTTGTCTTTTCCTAAATGATTCTAAGGTTTTTTCAATCCTTAATTCTATAAAAGGATTCCCAAGATCATTTAGAAGGGCTGGAAAACTAAGATAGCTTTTTGCATATGAGATTTCAGTCAGGGGTATAGTAGATTGTATTAGACTTTATTATTATAGAAATAGAAATTTTCATAGCTTTTAACTATTATTGTAGTGGTGTATATTTTGAGGCAAGGTGTATGCAAGAAACTATTAATATGATTTATAACAAAAGAGAGGGGGGGTGAATTAGTTGTTCTCAGGTCCTGATGTATAAGACAAACTTAAATTTTTTTTCTTAAATCAGATCCAATAACCAAAACAAACTTGGTCATCACTGATTCAATAATAGAAACATATAACAATGCAGTCCACTACCCAGCTGTAACTTAACTTGTAAAACATAGAAATGTTCAAACCAAAACATTCACACAAGTATTAACACCAGGATTTTATAGTGGAAACCCAATGTGGGAAAAACCACTTTGTAACATGCTACTATTATATTCACTCTTTTGAAGTGAGCTCAGTTAAAAGCCAACCCTATCAAAGGTTACAATACACATTGTTAGGTGTGACCCGGTTAAAGAATTTTAGTCACCCTATTAAAAGTGAGCCTTGTTATAGGAATTACATACACTCCATTAGAATTCAACCTTGTTCAAAGGATTTAACATATGACTGTTAGGTCAACCTCTGTTAAAAGGATTTTGATTGTTACAATGGTTAGAAAGTAGTAGCAATATTTATTTGAAAAACATACAACTCACTTTGCAAATATTAGATCTGATTCTGTACACTAATGCTAGTTTATTGACTTTGAAACTTTGCCATCTCCATCTCTGATCTGCTCGAAACTTTTCTTCAAGAAACCACCACAATTCTCCTTCAACCTTTTCTACTTATACAGTCAATAAAACTTTACTGATCTTCCAGCATTCTCTTTTTCACCCATGCACACGCATATCCAATGCTCAAGTTCCCTTAATACTTTCCTCAATTAGGTTAACTCATCTTATGCCACTCAATCTCATTCTTAGATCTTAGGGTTAGGTCAAATTCATTGAATCTACCCACTTCATGTTCTTCGAATTCATTTCTAGAATCATCTCAAATCTCTTAAAGATTTACAATAAAACATTGTATAGTGCATTTAATGCTTTCAAACAATCAATACATAAAGTCAACATGTTTTACATAATCCAAGAATTCAACAATGTCAGCTCCAAAACTAAATTCTCTTCAAATATAAAAATGATGATGCTCGGTCAATACTGTGATCAACTACTCGATCTTCATGTACAAAGCTCGGTCATTACTAAAAATATTTCCTCAGCTTATACTGTCTTCCTCAGCAATTAACTGTTGTTCGATCGACACTAGAATTTTGCTCGGCATACACTGACTCAGTCGTCACTAACATTACTCGGCTTAAACATGATTTATCCATTTTTTCTCAGACAAGCCTACCAATTTAGTCTTTAGGCTTATTAGTATAAACAATACATTGTCTCACCATTATACAACATAGTCAAGTACACTTTGTAATATAAATATAACTCAACCTTTCCCTAGGTGCTATTATTACCAACCTTTCCCCAATCCTTCACAACAATACAATAGATATAGTACTTTCCTAAGTAGCAACAGTCTTACCAATTAAGGTTTGACATCAATGACAATACAACAATTGTTTCAATTGTAGTTTCCAATAATCTCCCTCTTTGGCATTGATGGCAACACCATATGATATCACTTGAATAACACATGTATTACCAACCAATCCAAAAACTTATCTATTCATCAGAGAATTATTTATAATATCCTTAGCTTCACTCTGATTCAAAATCCTATAAGCCTCACTTCTGTGACTGTCAGAAGTATTCAGATCTCCCTCTATCCTGATCCTTCATTTCAGTTCATCACCCTTACTTTTCCGTGTCATGTGTTATCATATCAGTTCATCTCCCTCTTTGACAAAAATGCAAAAGCAACAACTAAAATATACATCCATCAGATGTAGATAATATCTGTGCAGCTCAGTGTTTCTCCCTCTGTCATCTTGCTTATGACCGATTCCTTTTCTTTTCTCCTTTTCACAACTCTAGGCCAACCCTAAAGTGTGACAATCTTCTGCATCAATTTGTCAAATATTCTACTGTAGCATATTTGATGCAATGCTCCTAGCTTGACTAGGTAGCCTCAATTAGGGGAAGGACCCCTAATTGACTTCTCAAATACTCATGAGCTTCTCTGGGTAAATCTTTAGTGAATATTTCTGCTAATTGTTCTTTTGTATTCACATATTCCATTCGAACTTCTTTATCTTGTACTAATTCTCTCAAGTAGTGATACTTGATTTCTATATGCTTGGTCTTAGTGTGCATCACTATATTCTTAAAAATATTGATAGCACTTGTGTTGTCACAAAAAAAAACAACAGGTTCAGTGATTTCTTCTTTCATGCCTATCAACAATTGTTTATCCATACTGCAACAGCAACATACTCGGCCTCAGCAGTAGATTGGGAAATACAATTTTGTTTCTTGCTCATCTAGGAGACTAATCTCTATCCAAGAAAGAAAGCTCCACCACTAGTACTCTTTCTATCATCTACATTTCCTACCTAATCAACATCTGTATAAACTTTGAGTTCAAATTTGTCATGCTTCTTATAATATAGACCATAGTCAGCAGTTTCTTTCAAGTATCTCATAATTTTTTTCATAGCCATCATGTGTGTTTCCTTAGGATTGGCAGAGAATCTTGCCACAATCCAAACAACTAGTTTAATATCTGGTCTACTATGTACAACATACTTCAATTTTCCAATCATGGATTTGTATAAAGTTTGATTCACTTTTTGCAACATCATCATTCTTAAATAACTTTTGTCTAGTAACCATAGGAGTACTCACTAGTTTAGCATCTTCCATCCCAAAAGTTTTCAGTATTTCATTAACATACTTAGACTGTGTAATGAAAATTCCTTTTTTCCTCTGATATACTTGTAAACCAACAAATAATTTGATCTCACCAAACATGCTCATTTCAAATTCAATTTGCATTTCATTTGAAAATCTTTTATACAATGCATCTTGTCCACCAAAAATAATGTCATCCACAAAATTTTTTCCCAACAGGATACCTTTACCTTCTTCATCTTTCATGTACAGATTTCTTCTGTCATTTTTTCTTGAAAATCCAATCTATATCAAGTAGTTGTGCAACCTCTCATACCATGCTCTGGGAGCTTGCTTCAATCCATATAGTGCTTTGTTCAGTTTGCACACCATGTGTCTTCTGTTTGGATCAATAAAACCTTCTGGCTGTTCTATGTAAACTTCTTCTTCTAGTATACCATTCAAAAATGTAGACTTGACATCCATTTGATATACCTTGAAATATTTATAAGCAGCATATGCAAGAAGAGTTCTTACTCCTTCCAATCTAGGTATAGGGGAAAATGTCTCCCCATAATCTATTCCTTCTTCTTGTGCGTAGCCTTTGCATACTAGTCTAGCTTTGTTCCTAGTTATTTCACAATTTTCATTCATCTTATTCTAAAACACCCACTTTGTTCCTATAACATTTTTGTTTTCAGGTCTCAGCACTAGAGTCCAAGTATCATTCTTCTCAACCTAATCAATCTCTTCATTCATTGCTTGTATCCAATCTTCATTCTCCAATGCCCCACTAGTTGACTTGGGTTCAAATTCACACAGTAGGAATGTTGGATCCTTAGTCTTACTTTTGGTTTGAATTCCAGTATTTTTGTCTCCAATTATCTGTTTAGGCTTGTGATGTCTTCTTACATATTTTTCCAAAATAGGTTCAGCTCTTGTCTCCTCTATTTCATCAGGTTCCCCAACAAGATTGTCAGATTCAACTTCTAAATGCTCGGCAACCTCTTACTGATACTCGACAGCATTTTCTTGTAGCTCGACATGTTATTGTTCTCTTTCGACACTATTTTCTTGATGCTTGCTGGCATCTGTCTGTCGCTCGACATTGCTTACCTGAGACTCAACATCAGGTGCAAGTCTGTTACTTGCCTCTTCTTCTTCCTCAATATACACAAAAGATCTATAATCTTCTGGTTCTCTTTTGCTATCAGCTTCATTTCTTTCTACATACTCATCAATTTTGACATTCACACTTTCCATAATTTTGTTAGTGTTAGAGTTCAAACACTTATAAGCTTTACTTTTTGTGGAATATCCTAGGAATATGCCTTCATCACTCTTACCATCAAAATTTCCATTCCTAGTTTCTTTTAATATATAGCACTTACTTCCAAAGATTCTAAAGTATTTAACACTCGGTGCATGCCCATGCCATAATTCATAGGGTGTCAGATTTGTACTTTTCTTGATCTGTACCTGATTAAGAGTGTAGACAATAATGCTTATAGCTTCTTTCTAGTATTTTTGTACCACATTCCTCTTAATCAACAATGTCCTTGCACAATCCAAGATAGATCTATTTCTCCTTTCTACTATACCATTATGTGGAGGTGTTCTAGGTGCAGACATCTGTCTTTTAATTCCTCTATCATTACAAAATAGATTGAATTCATTTGATGTAAATTCTCCACCTCAGTCAGATCTAAGACATTTTAGGTTCCTACCTGTCTCCTTCTCAACCTTAGCCAAATACCACTTAAAGAATTGAAAAGCTTCAGATTTTTCTTTTAGAAACATTACATGCATCATCCTAGTATGATCATCAACAAATAAGATAAAATATCTAGCGCCATAGTAGCTTTGTACACCCATAGGTCCACAAAGGTCAGTATAAACCAAATATAAAATGTTTTCAAAAGTAAAGGATTTTCTCTTAAAACTTGAATTTTTCATTTTTCCTAACTGGCATTCCTTGCACATCACATTCTTAGGTTTCTTCAATCTAGGTAGACCTCTTACCTTTTTCTTCTTACTTATCTCTACCAGATTGTTAAAGTTAATATGACATAGCCTTTTATGCCATAACCAAATATCATCAAGTTGTGCAATTATACATGTTTCTTCAGATAGGTCAAGATAGAACAAATTACCTCTAGTCTGATCTCCACTTCCAATTAGTTCTCCAGTAGCATCAAATATTTTTGCCTACTTGTGATGAAATTCCACTCAGTAACCAATTTTGTTGAGCTGAGCAACACTTAACAAATTATAATTAAGACCTTCAACCCAATATGCATTTTCACAAGATATCTTATCAGTCAGTTTAATCAAACCTTTTCCTCTAATAGGACATGGTGCATCATTACCAAATTTTACACTTTTACCTCTGTAATGATGTAAGGTCTCAAACTTATTTTTGTCACCAATCATGTGATGTGAACAACCACTATAAATAATCCATTTATCAGTCTTGTTCACATAGGATATCAATGCAGTTTTCTCATCCTCATCAGATTTATCTTTCATTGCAACATAGACTACCTCAATTTCAAAATCATCACTATCAGTGTCAGTTTCTTCTTCAACAATGTAACAAGATTTCTTACCTTTTCCTTTGTAGTCCTTGTTCCTTTAGTAGCTTCTTTTATCTCTTCTATCTTTATGTTTTCTTTTTCTTTCATCATCTTTATCTTTCTTGTCAGGACATCTAGCAGCTATATGACCAACTTTATTACATGCAAAACATATAATAGGGAGTTTACCTTTATACTTTCCTTTTCCTCTTCTCAGTCTTCTAGCCATAAGAGCTTCTAAAACTTCCAGTTCTTCATCAGAAGTGTCACTGTCACTTTCACTTTCACTTTCACTGATGCATCTTTCTTTTTCTTTCTTTGGCTTGTTCAGAACTAGTTGTGACTTGAAAGAAGATTCAACATTACCAATGCTTCCAACAGTGAAATTATCATAGTTAGAGAGTTCAAAAGTAGTCAGCTTACCAACCAAACTTTCCAAAGTAAGCACATTAGTAGAGTTGCATCTATATTCTTGAATAGCTGAGATCTTAATAGCATATATAAGACGTAGGGTTCTTAGTACTTTCCCAATTATAGTTTCATCATCAATAACCCCATTTTCTCCTCTAATAGCATTCATAACTTATTTTATTCTACCATAATATTGTGCAATGTTTTCACCTTCTTGCATTCTCATTTCATCAAACTTACCTCTAAGACTCTCGGCCTTTGCTTTCAGTACATTTAAGTCACCACCATAGATCCTTGCAAGAGTGTCCCACATCTCCTTAGTAGTTGTGCAATCCTTAATGTCCTCAAATTCTAGATAGCTTAGGGCAGATGCAATTTCTAGCATTGCCTAATTATGTTCTTGCTTAGCTCTCATTTCTTCAGTAGTCAAAGGTGTGATAGGTGAGACAACCATTCTCAATGTAGTACTTTGTAGAGTCACCAATACCGGCCAAATGCAGCTTCATCAAGCTTTTCCATGCAAGGAAGTTTTCCTTATTCAGCTTTGGTACCTCCTTCTTATACATCTTGATCATTTTCTTCAAGTCCATTTAAACTTGATTTCTGTAAACACTAATAATAAGCAACAAATCTCTGATACCAATTGTTAATGTGATTTAGAACAATAGAGAGGGGGGGTGAATCAGTTGTTCTCAGGTCCTGATGTATAAGATAAAATTAATTTTTTTTTCTTAAATCAGATCCAATAACCAAAATAAACTCGATCATCATTGATTCAATAATAGAAACATATAACAATGCAGTCCACTACCTAGCTATAACTTAATGTGTAAAACACATAAATGTCCAAACCAAAACATTCACACAAGTATTAACACCAGGATTTTATAGTGGAAACCCAATGTGGGAAAAACCACTTTGTAACATGCTACTATTATTTTCACTCTTCTAAAGTGAGCTCTGTTGGAATTAGGAGAGATAGGTATTGAGAGGGGAGGGGTGAATTAGTGCCTTCAAAACTTTTACTTGTAAAACCTTTCTAATCTATAACTGAATACTATGATAACTGATCAAAATAACTTGAATACAATTGTATAAATCAATCATCTAGTTAACTTAAGAAAGTAAAAACATGAAATCAATATGACAATAACATAACACAAGTATTTTGGTAACATAGAAACCCTTGTTAGAAGGTAAAAACTACGGTGGGGATGACACCCACAAATTCTTCACTACTGCAGATAGAAAATGTTTGCCTATTAAGGCTACAAGTTTTGATCACTTCTGGTGATCTTACCCTATTAGGAGTAACATATTAGATCAACTAGATCTACCTAGTTATAGGATTTAACAACACTAAATGAAGTGTGTACTCGGTTAAGAGATTTATACAAAGACTGTTAAGTCTACTCAGTTAAGAGATTTCACCAAAAACTCTATCACAATTGTTAGAAAGTAATAGGTAATTATCTGCTAGTTGACAAATCAATTGTCTGAAACAGATCTATAAGTGTTCATCAAAATATCACCTTATCTATGATGGTTTTCTATTTTGTTATGCTCAGTAGCCTTCTCTGATTCTACTCAATCTGATATCTTGTGTGCTCTATTCTACTCGGTAAACTAATTGTCTTGAAGATAGGCAATGTCTTCAAGTGCTCCTTGATTCATATATATTAGTTCACCAACCTCATAAAAATGGTGCAAACATACAAAATATATAGTGTTCTATTTTGCCACCTTAGTAAAAATTAGGTTACAAAAATAATCATAACCCTAAGATCTACGGTGGAAAATAACCTAGATCAACTATTACAATAAGATAAACATTACATTTAATGAGTATCTATTTACAATAAATGCTCCTTGATCTTGGTAAACCATTTTATGATTTGTTATAACTGTTTGCATAGAATAATGTGTCATTTCAGATTACTATGCCATTTTATGTGATCATCAGTAAACACTGTATAATCTACTCAGTGTATACTGCGATGCTCGATGTTTACTGACAATCGGTGTCGGTGTTGCTGGTGCTCGGTTAACTATGTGATGCTCGGTGTAAAGGCTTTACCGACTATTCTATCTTACTTCTTGTTACCGACTATCTCAATATAAGTAACCAATCGACCTGTTTACTATCCTTTGATACTAATGAAAACCTTAAATGCTCAATAGAGATTAACAATCTCCCCCTTTGGCATTAGTATCAAAACTTTGAATGTATATAGACAAAATGTTTCTATATATTCCTTATGTATCCGCCATATACATATCCATAACAAAAATTTCTAAGTATAGAGTACTCCTCCTCGGTGCATGCTCTTGGTAGTTTGTAATATACATATCAAAGTATACTTATTTGGCATATACATGGTTTTCCCCCTTTTTGATAATAATGCCAAATGCAAAAAAAAAATATATTATGTATACTTACATCTTATCAAAAATGTGTGGATGGTTTTTCTTCATAGACTCCAAGAGGTTGTCCCATTCCTCTTTCAAGTTGGTAAGAGAAATATGCTCAAGACTGACTTGTGCATGCATGTCAAAGATGTTATCCAACACCAAAATCTCTAGTGTTGCCACAAGTTGTTCTGCTTTGACAATGTGTGCTTCAAAAAATTTCAGGTAAGGAGTGAGTTCTTTTTGTAACTCTATAACCTGATTGGTGATGTGTGCTTCTTGTTTCCTTAAGTCTACTATCAACCATTGAAGTTCCTAAACTTGGTTAATATGCTTTAAGAAAGCAGGTGGCTCGGTGATAGCTGCTTGTGTACTTAACTTTTTATCTTCTTATAAACCTTTTACCTTTTCATTGACTTCTACAGTGAAGGTGTCTGAAGTACAAAGCTTGATTAGAAGTTGACAGATTATCTGGGTGATAGATTTTACCTTAGCAATGACCTTAGATAATTTTACCTTGTTCAGTGCCACTTCTGTGCTAATCCTTTTTGCCAATTTGTTCTGAATCTTTGATTCTTCCCTTTCTTCTATTCTTTTGTGTGCATCTATATCAGGGGTATTGATTTGTCGGTGAGTGTGGCAAGTTGATCTATGATGGGAGTATTCTCATCAATATTTGTTTCCGGTACTATCTGTTGTAGAATATCCCGTACATCATTTAACACTTCTTTTCATTTGTCTTCTTGCCTTAACTTTTCTTGTGCCACTTTCCTTGAACATAATTCCCCATACCTACTTAGTTCCTCGGGGCTTAGGGTTCTCGGGTCACATTTTGGTATAATGATAACTTCATCAATGGTGACCGGCCCTTTGGCTTTCTTCTTCTTCTTCTTCTAGGAAAGAGGTGACTTCTTCTCACTTATGACAATAGCTTTTTCTTCACTTCTTAGAGTATCCTTCCTAGTTGACACTATATCATCCTTCTTCTACTCCTCAGTAGATTGTGTGGGAGTCTTAGTTGTAGTGTCAGGTGGGTTCACCTTGGTTGACTGTGTTTCTTCTGGTTCCTTTGTTTGTGTAGACTGTGCCTCTAGTTTGTTAGGCTCATTTGTATTTGTAGGTTGCTTGGGTGCTTGAACTCAGTAGTATCTTTATTTGGCTCAGGATGAGACACATCAGGTTGTACTTGTGAAATTATTTCAACTGCCTCTACAAGTACAGGTAGTTCACCCGGTAGTGATGTGAGCACACTAGCAGTATTTGATGCTTCATTTTTGTATGGTGCAATTGTCACATCTTTGTCATCCTCATCATCAGGATCACCATTAGTGATGTCCTTAATGAGTGCATCATCATCTATTTTCTTTTGCAAGTGGATCTTAACTTGATTCGGTGCATCCTGTGAAATTTTGATTTCTTCCTTTTGTTTGGTGATATCAATTACCTCAGTAACTGATATACCAGTGTCTTCTATTTTATTACCTTTGTTATCATCAATGAAAATACCTTTATCTTTTGAACTGTGTCTCTTCTTAGATAGTTTCAGGAATGCTTCATGTTCAGCTTTCTCTTCTTCTTTCAAAATTGATGTCCATAGAGAATCACATATGACATCCATATCATCCACATTCTCATCCATGATCTGCATAGCTCTATTCTTGACTAGAAATCTAGCCTGATATTTTGTCATGTATTCACTTACCACAACATAGTTAAAGTGTGAGGCTGCACGACTTAGTGACCATTCTCTTTTCCTTTTCTCTATTGCAATAGCCCATCTCTCACTTATTTTGTCATCAAGTTCTTTTGGCAATTAACATGCAAATTCCATCGGTACTCTCTTGAATTTTATCATCATTTGGACGATAGCATGTTCTATCTTTGTCTTGTCCTCTATTGACATTTTGTCAAATTTGCCTATGCTTGGATCTGTAAGATTTCCATTCTCAATTATATCCCCAATTATTTCTTCTATAGTACTTTCCCTATTACGAACTAACTTGAATTGATCAGGATCATTTCTAGTTTCTATATCCTCTAGATCTTCCTTATTTCTTATGTATTTCCTCTTTTTCTTTGGTGGCTCAGCTACTTTCTTGGTCTTTCTCTTAACATATTTCTTGGTAGGTGTAGCTGTTCTTCTTTTTGCTATTTTTACTGCTTTTGCTTGCTCGGTGGATAGTGTAGTAGTTGATGAACATGTCTTCATTCCTTCAGGTTCTGGTAGCTACATATCTTGTTCATCAGTTGTGGGAGGAATCGCTGTGTGATCCTTTTCTTTGTCTGACTTGATTTCCTCGCTATCATAAGGCTTGTCAGCCAATTGTAACTGACCTTTAGTTGCTTCATCAACCAGTGACTCCTTAGGTGAGTCAAATACATTTCCATATTTTACTGAGAGATCTTTTCTCATTTTCTTTTCCCTTCTTGACATTTTACCGATCTCTATGTCTGTTGTGATTCTAGACTTAGCTTCCTCATATACACCGAACCTATTGGCAGTGATGTCTATTGCTAATGCCAGCAATGCATTGATAGATTTCAAAGCAAAATCATGATTCATTTCATATCCCATCGGTGCTAGCCATTTTGTTCTTGGTTCTACTGCCTTTATCATTGAGTGGTCTATGCTTACCACAAAGCATATATCATCTTCAAATTTTCTCACTAATTCCCTTGGAATTCTACTCCTTTGTTTCATTTTTGTTTGAAATTCCTTGAAATATGCATTGAATTCTTTATTCAAATTATCTCCTAAACTTTTCATCATTTCACCGATTTGAGCAGTATCAGTTTGTCTGATTGCTAGTTTACTTTACCAATACCCGATACATATTTTTGTAGATAGAGAAATGTACAGACAAGCAGTGATCTGTAATTACATGTATTAGACTTCTTTGCTTTTATTGTCTTCATATTGTCATGCAACTAGTGTAGTAGTAGCTCGACAAGATCAACCTGGTGATCTTTCTTCACAATTTTGTAAGCCATGTCCACGACGCTGCAGGGTACACTATTTGGTCTACTTGATTGGAATATCTTGTACCCAATGACATGAGCTACGAATTTTACCGCTAAATCTTTGATAGTTGATATTTTCAGTGCCCTACCATTCCATTGAGCTCCAATGTTCTTTTCTACGTCGGGATGAGATGAACTTTGAAATGCTTTGGCTTTGTCAATTTTAGGGTATCCAGTAACCCTACTAATAATCTTCTTAGTGTCCTCAACAGGTTTATCCAACCAAAATTTTCCATCATGAAATCTACTTAGCACAATTCTTATCCAGTCATTGTGAAAGGATTGCGGGAAGAATGTAAAACACTGTAACCCTGACTCCTCAATATTCTTATATTCAGATTTGATCTTACCATCTAGTCCACAAATTTTTTGATAAGCGAAAATGGTCTCAAAATCACATACTTCACCGATCTTGTAGTGAATGTAAGCCCTAACATCTTCTATTAACAAAACCCTATCTAGTATACTAGAAAATGCACCCATATCATTTGTTTGTGCTATGACCTTGGGATGAGGTTTGAATTTCTCCTTGGCAAAGTGTGCCCTAATAATTAATTCCACTTCCTCCTCAATGTTCTACAATTTGCTTGCGGTTGATGTCGATGCCATAAATTGTTTCTAGAGTTTTAGCAAACAATAGATAACCAGTGTATGGTAGGCAAATGAACTTACTCATTATCATCAAAGATTTGTCATCAATTTGATCTACAGTAGCTTGGAATCTTTTCTGAAAATCTCTAGCTTGAACTCTTCTCTATAAAATCTCTATTCTTCAAAGTCGCAATGTAACAATGAACTCTATTTCCATGTATATATAGACTTTTCAATATTCCCTCACAAAATTTGGTGCATTAAATGTGTGACCTAACTTGATATGAAACAACTATCAACTTGGTTAACATAGAATTTCTTCATCAGTTTGTACTGTTGTCGGTTAACCTTATATAGTGATTACCGATGGGTAACCAACTCATGTTTCTTCTTTTACCGACTATATAACAATTGTAAACTTATAACACTTAAACCATGGTACATCTTTATTCATGCAGATTTGGTATTTGTACATCATATATAAGGAACTGTATGTAAAATGTGATCATTTAAAATGTCAGTTCCATACATACCTTTGTCATCTTAAGTGGAGGTACCGATGTCACCCAATCTAGTGGACCAGGTTTCACCAACAATGTTACTTGACTCAGCATTTTCATTAGATGCCTTCTTCCACATTGTGTTCCTTAACTTCACAATATTTTCAATGTTATATCCACTCTCAGATATATGGTTCTCATAAGGTGCTTGGTCTCTGTAGTTCTTGCTTACATGACCGAACTTGTGACAGTGCATACATGCCATTCCTGCATTTGTCCAGTTTCTTGATTGTCCAATCTGATTCTTTCTATAATAGTTTGGTGCAATATGTCCATACTGACCACATACAGTACAATTAGTCCATGTATTATAATCCCAAACATATGAGTTACCTTGTTTCTTCGGTTGATATGGCTTTTGTTGTAGTCTCTCCTTAGGTGTCTAGACTTGTTTCATTTTTGCCTTGCTGTCCCTTGCAGTGTGTCCATGCTTATTACAAGTATAGCATAGTTTCTCCTCAGTAGTATTATTAGCAATGTCATTATTCTTAGCTCTACATTCATAAGCTGGATGTCCAAACTTACCACAATAATAACAATATCCATTGAATTTTGGAATGATAGGAGGTTTACCTTGTGCTTTGCTTCTACACACATTAGATGTATGTCCTGATTTTCCACAGTGGTAACATGTCATCACTTTAGGTTTCTGAGTTTGATTATTGTTGACTTTTTCATCTTGTTGTGATGCTTCTCCTTCATCGGTGTAGCCTATACCGGTTCTGCTTCCAAATCTCCTCTGATTAGTCAGGAAATCACCAATCTTTTTAGAACTGTCCTCAGCTATCTTCATCATTTCATTGTGTTGCTTTTGTGCCTTTATTTCATTTCTTAGTTTTTCATTATCTTCTCTAAGTATTACAACATCTTCAAGTCTTCTTGATAATTCTCCATTTACTTGGTTCATTTCTTGATTAACTGTCATCATCTGATTTGATACTTGGAAGTGATGATCAGTGAGTCTTTGTATTTCACTTTCTTTTGCTTGAAGTTGTTCAGCCATTAATCTTTGGTCTTCAATAGCCAGATTCTGATCTTGTTCAACTTGTCTAGTATTGTTCATGATTTCCACCATTCTCACCATTTGAGATTCATGACCGATTTGAAGTGCTTTCACTTGCTCAGATAGATGCTGATTCTTTTCAAATAACTCAGAGATTATGCTTTCTGATCTGTCAGAGATGCTTCCAAATCTTGATCCAATATGATCAAATATTTCATCAATAGGTTCTTCATGATAACTGATTTCATTCAGCTGAATTGCAAGGTTCTTCCTATCAACCAGTAATTTCTTCAATTCTTCCTTGGCTTGTTTATACTGTTCCACAAACATCTATATTTGTATCTTCTGATTCTCAATAGTCTTGTCAAGTTTGTATCTATCCATGACTTAGATCTTTACCCTTCAATGGTGAGACTATTCAAAAAGAGAACTGCGCTCTGATACCAATTTTTGCAATTAGGAGAGATAGGTACTGAGAGGGGAGGGGTGAATTAGTGCCTTCAAAACTTTTACTTGTAAAACCTTTCTGATCTATAACTGAATACTGTGATAACCGATCAAAATAACTTGAATACAATTGTATAAATCAATCATCTAGTTAACTTAAGAAAGTAAACAAAATGAAATCAATATGATAATCACATAACACAAGTATTTTGGTAACACAGAAACCCTTGTTAGAAGGTAAAAACTGTGGTGGGGATGACACCCACAAATTCTTCACTACTACAGATAGAAAAGGTTTGCCTATTAAGGCTACAAGTTTTGATCACTTCTAGTGATCTTACCCTATTAGGAGTAACATATTAAGATCAGCTAGATCTACCTAGTTATAAGATTTAACAACACTAAATGAAGTGTGTACTCATTTAAGAGATTTATACAAAGACTGTTAAGTCTACTCAGTTAAGAGATTTCACCAAAAACTCTATCACAATTGTCAGAAAGTAATAGGTAATTATCTGCTAGTTGACAACTCAATTGTCTGAAATAGATCTATAAGTGCTCATCAAAATATCACCTTATTTGTGATGGTTTTCTTCTTTTTTGTGCTTGGTAGCCTTCTCTAATTTTGCTCAATCTGATATCCTCTGTGCTCTATTTTTCTTGGTAAACTGATTGTCTTGAAGATAGGCAATGTCTTCAAGTGCTCCTTGATTCATATATATTAGTTCACCAACCTCATAAAAATGGTGCAAACATACAAAATATATAGTGTTCTATTTTTCCGCCTTAGCAAAAATTAGGTTACAAAAATAATCATAACCCTAAGATCTACGGTGCAAAATAACCTAGATCAACTATTACAATGAGATAAACATTACATTTAATGAGTATCTATTTACAATAAATGCTCCTCGATCTTGGTAAACCATTTTATGATCTATTATAACCATTTGCATAGAATAATGTGCCATTTCAGATTACTATGCCATTTTCTATGATCATTGGTAAACACTGTATAATCTGCTCGGTGTATACTGTGATGCTCGGTGTTTATTGACTGTCGGTGTCGGTATCGCTGGTGCTTGGTTAACTGTGTGATGCTTGGTGTAAAGGCTTTACCAACTATTCTGTCTTACTTCTTGTTACTGACTATCTCAATATAAGTAATCGATTGACCTTTTTACTATCCTTTTATACTAATAACAACCTTAAATGCTTAATAGAGATTAACAAGCTTGGTTAAAAGCCAACCCTGTCAAAGGTTACAATACACATTGTTAGGTGTGTCCTGGTTAAAGGATTTTAATCACCCTATTAAAAGTGAGCCTTGTTATAGGACTTACATACACTCCATTAGAATGCAACCTTGTTCAAAAGATTTAACATATGACTGTTAGGTCAACCTTTGTTAAAAGGATTTTGACTATTACAATGGTTAGAAAGTAGCAGCAATATTTATCTGAAAAACATACAACTCACTTTACAAATATCAGATCTGATTCCATACACTAATGCTGGTTTATTGACTTTGAAACTTTTTCATCTCCATCTCTGATCTGCTCAAAACTTTTCTTCAAGCAACCACCACAATTCTCCTTCAACCTTTTTTGCTTATACAGTCAATAAAACTTTACTAATCTTCCAGCATTCTCTTTTTCACCCATGCACATGCATATCCAATGCTCAGGTTCCCTTAATACTTTCCTCAATTAGGTTAACTCATCTTATGCCGCTCAATCTCATTCGTAAATCTTAGGGTTAGGTCAAATTCATTGAATCTACCCGCTTCATGTTCTTCGGCTTCATTTCTAGAATCATCTCAAATCTCTTAAAGATTAACAATAAAATGTTTTACAGTGTATTTAATGCTTTCAAGCAATCAATAAATAAAGTCAACATGTTTTACATAATCCAAGAATTCAACAATGTTAGCTCCAAAACTAAATTATCTTCAAATATAAAAATGCTAATGCTCGGTCAATACTGTGATCAACTACTAGGTCTTCATATAGAAAGCTTGGTCATTACTAAAAATGTTTCTTCGGCTTATACTGTCTTCCTTGGAAATTAATTATTGTTCGGTCGACACTAGAATTTTTCTTGGCATACACTGACTCGATCGACACTAACATTACTCAGCTTAAACATGATTTCTCCATTTTTGCTCGGTCAAGCCTACTAGTTTAGTCTTCAGTCTTACTAGTATAAACAATACATTGTCTCATCATTGTACAACATAGTCAAGTACACTTTGTAATATCAAGATAACTCAACCTTTCCCTAGGTGCTATTGTTACCAACCTTGCCCCAATCCTTCACAACAATATAATAGATATGGTACTTTCCTAAGTAGCAACAGTCTTAACAATTAAGGTTTGACATCAATGACAATACAACAATTGTTTCAATTGCAGTTTCCAACAGAAACATGATTCAATACATATTAATACAAAACTTATAGATTTAGGTCTCTCCTCTGTGTCTATTTCTTTGAGTTATGAATTTTATGATTCATTGCATAGAGTTTATCTCTGTGTATGTTGATTTTCCTTAAATTTGATCTGAGATCAAATTAAATAGATCTGGATAGAACATAGATTCATTTTTGTTTGCACAAATATTTCTATAAGAAGTACGAATCTAGTTTTAAATAGATCAATATTTTCATAAGGTGATAGTATTTTGGAGTCATGAATCATTGACATTAGTTGGTTTCTATGTTCTTCTTTGCATTAAAGATATTTCCCAATGGATAAGGCACCGACGAGAAATAAGTATGTTCTATAGTGATGTGTTTTTAGTAGGGTTTGGCTATATTCTTAAATATTGATATAAACCATTCAAAATCTCTCAAATATTGTGATTGACAAGTTGTACTTTCTTAATGGTAATGGAGAATCAATAAATGACTGGTTATCATTTATTACTTGTTGATCATTTATCTGTTGTTAAAATCTAAAAATTATTGTGAAATATTGTATGTGGATCTAGATTAGGTGTACCCACCTTGGTTTTATAGAGCCAAAAGCGCAGAGGGTAGTCTTGTCCTTATAGTTGATCCAATCACCTCAAATTTCCCCATATTTGGAACTAGCCATTCCTGAAAAAGCTATTTTTAGATGTATTGGTAGCTTTCATAAGCATAAAGTCCATTTTGAAGAACCAAAAAAATGGTGACCCTACTGGGGAATAGCAGTAAATTGTATTAAATAATGCTGGCTCCAAGTAGAGCTAGACTCCTAGCTTGATTATTTGTTCAAACCAGTTAGTTGACCATAGAAGACACAAACTAATACTTTTCCATCCTGTGAATTTTATTATTATTGAAATATTATCAAGATCTTCTTAGTTTCCTTATAGTTTTCCTTTTATCTTAGAAAATCCCTTATCAAGTGTTCATATTACTGGGATCCAGTGTTATATTTCCCAACCCATGTTGGGTGGTGAATCAAATAAATCTCTATAGTGGTGGTGAGTAATAAAATTATTTTATATACACTTTCTCAAACATGAGTCATAGGAATACCAAATCTTGGAGGAAGATAAATTGGAAGGTGAGCTTCCAAGTACCTCTAGGTCTGGTCAACCAAGAAAAGAAAAGGTTGATTAAAATATATCTCAAACTTGAAAATAAAAGATAAATACCAAATAAAATGAACCAATCCACCCTAGCCAGGAAGGAAATACTTCTGAATATGAAGAGGTTGTGGAAATAGGATCAAGAAGTAAATTTAGAGGTGGAGAGGACAAGAATGCACCTCATGCCCAAATATCTTCACCTTCTAAAAGCCCTCATGTACTAAGAGATAAGAAAGATAGGTTTCATGTTGAAACTTCAGAATCTAAAACTACTCTCCCAGATTCTGAAGATATCTTTGAAGAAGCCTATAATTTGGAGAGAAGAATCTTAGAGAAAATTGCCATAAAGACAAAAAAGAGAAAAAGAAAAGGAAGATGAGCTAAGACAAGATCAAATTGGATTAGATCAACAAAGAAGGAAATTACTAAGCCTAGAGGTAATAAATGTTGTTGCAACACCGAATAAAAATGATGCAAAGCCTATTATCTATTAGGTTTTTGAAATTAGAAAACCTAAGAATAAAGGTAAGTAGGTGGCAACAAGGATTTTGATAAATGAACCTGTAAATGACATGGTTCCAATGGATCAGTTATCCAATTTGGATACTAATCTTCAAAGGGCTAAAAGAGAGAAGGAAATCTTAGCAAAAGAACTTGAGAAGGCAGAATTGGAGGCTACTACTCTGGAGTTGAAGAAGAAAATTTATTTTCTCAAGAAGTCCTCAAGGCCTTCTAGTATGGCTGGCTCTACCTCAACACCTAGTGGAAATTATGGGAACTCTACTAAATAGACAACCATTATTCCACCACCAGCTAGTGCTAACATTGCTACTACATCAAATACTAAAGCATCTACTTCCCAAAATGATGAGTCATTTGAAAGAAGGCCAGTTCATGTGGAAAGGTATTAAAAAATCCTCTTTCTTGGTATTCCTGATTATCCCAATGTAATTCCAAAAGAAATTAGAGAAAATCTTCCTAAATTTGTTGGCAATAATGTCATCACATGTGAAGAACACTTAAATAAATTTATTGACATGGTAGATGATTATGAAATCGAACATGAAGATGTAATTATGAAAATGTTTGTTCAATCATTAACTGAAGATGCTAGATATTGGTTTAGAGGACTCCCACATGACTGTGTAGGTTCTTGGGATGAATTTATTAATTGTTTCAAGGATCATTATGGTGATAAAACAAATGAAGGTTTCATGTTGAATGAATTCAAAAACATCAAGAAGAACCAAAATGAAGAAGTCCTTGGATTCAATGTGAGATTTCAGATAGCCATGGACAAACTTTTCCAAGTGATGAGGTTGGATGAGAAGGTATGTATTGCAACCCATTTGAATGATTTTGATGCTAAAATGGGTTATCTCCTTAGGTATAATAACCCTAGAACTATTAGGGGAGCTTATAAATTTGTTGTTAACATTGAGAGTAATGGAAGAGTATCAGGGAAGTTGGGTCTAAGAGAAGATCCCAGGCCTCCTAGGTTCAGAAAGAAAGAATCAGATAATCCCTCTAATGTAAAACCAAAAGAGGAGGACAATTTGAAGTAGTTTTTAAATGCTTTGAAAGATTTAAAACCTAGTGAAAATAGGAAAAATAGGGCTACAAATAATGAGAAACCTTTTTTCAATAATTTTAACAGGAAGCCAAGGTTTCAAAATTTCCCTTACCATACCCAATGGAAGGATGGGAATCCTATTCTCCCATAAAATAAAGACAAATCTAATGATAGAAATCTTGATCCATTACAAAAACACTCTATTAACATGAGTGATGATGTTGCATGGTGTATAGCTTGTCAATCTCCACATGGTCCTAATCATTGTGTTGTTTCTTTGAGTGTATTAGCTAATGAAGGACAAGGTGATGATGAAGATGATACATATGATGAGATTGGTTGTACTATGACCTCATCACATTTGTATGATGAAGTAGATTATGATAATGAGGATGCAAACCAAGATGTATCTGGTTCACAAAGCAGAAAAGAACTATATCACCACCAGGTTTTTTCTGATGATGAAGAGGAAGAAATTGATAATGTAACATGTAATGCATAAAATGGTGAGGAACCCATTGTATTAAGAAGACCCTCTGATGAAGAGATAGCATAGATCACTATTGATATGGTTACTCAATCTAGGAGTAACTATGTTTTGAGAAATAGGATAGATGGTAATGCAGATGGTAGACCAACAACTTTTTTCATAAAAAAGAATAAAGTAGACACCAAGAACACACAAGAACAGGAAAAAATTGCTGAGGGTGTCAAGAAGATCAAAATTAAGAAGGCTAATAAGCCTAATGGTCTAAACAATGTATATAAGGTAAAAGAAAAGACACTAGAAACAAGTGTTCCCCCTCCCCAAGGTGACAGTAAGAAACTAAAGAGAGATGAGATGAATTTGGCATTTCAGGTTGAAGATAGAAATGATGTTTCTATGAAACAAGATTTCTATGATGTAAAGTATACCCATGTTGATATGGGGAAGTTATTATCTCAGATCACTATCAAGGTTCCATTACTGGAGATTATGAGGATTAGGGAACATAAATAAAATTCCCCGAGATGGATAAATGGTGTTCTTTCCAAAAAGGTTCAACAATTAGAAAATACTAAAAAGTTGGAAAGGGTAGAAGATAAATCTGAAAGAAAGGGGAAGGAATCAAAAGAAATTGTTTCACAAATCCCTCAGAATTATTTAGATACAAATTTTGTAAACACTTACTTAGGAGAAGTGGATCCCTTTTTCTTAACTCTAGTTATAGATGGCAGGATGTTAAAGAATTGCATGATTATTTTTGGAGCATCTAATATTTTTATGCTTGCAGAGGTGATGAAGTCAATGGGATTACAGGTTGATACTCCTGATGGGAGATGTCAGGCCATGGATTCCATGGAGGTACCTATTATTGGTACAATTAAGGCTTTTCCTTATATACTTCCTACATACCCTGACAAATAGTTGATAATGAGTGTCTTGGTCACTGATATCCCTCCCTAATATGGAATTCTATTGTCAAGAAAATGGAGTGTTGCAATGGGAGGTAGTATGAAATGTGATTTATCCTTTGCTACTTTCAACATTTCTGGTGAAAATTTTAGAGTGTCCTGGGAGACTAGTGTTGGAAAGTTGGCTATACTAGTGTATATGACTTGTTATAGTGTTTTCATTATGGAAACAAAGTCGTATAGTAGTTTGGAGTCAGTGCACTTGATGAGAAGATCAGATTTGGCTAAGTGTTGAAGACTGGATAGTGTACAAAGTACCTGAAGCTCAGAGCATCAATGAACATGCGTAAGACCGATTTATGGTGTGCACCCTAGAAGATAAGTTGGTTAGACTATATCCATGCTTATTCTATGAGCACATGATCATATATGCATGTATGCCAAAGTTACAGACAGTTGAAGTTACACAACCAGTGTGTGCCAGAGAAGAACAAAGTAAGCAACTAACTGTTAGCATTTTGATTTGCGGTTATATTCTAATGTTGTAAAAGCTATGCACCTATTTTAATTAGGTTGCCAACATGTAAATATATTTATTTGTAAACACACTTGAGCCAATTCAATTGGAAGTGTTGTATGTAATTGGTTAAAGGGATGACCTATTTATTTTGTTTGTATGCACATATAAATAGGAGATGCACCCATTGTAATCAGTGTGGAAGATGTAATTGAGTTGAGATAAGTAGAAAAGAAGTATGTGAATAGTCTATAAGATGTATTAGAGCTTTGCAAGAGATCAAAGCATCAGTGCATCAAAGGAACTAATCTGACAAGTAGTGTCACAGTGAAAGTTCATCTAGTAGATATAGTGTGTATCTGAGATCAAAAGGTTGTAGCCTTCACCACTTGAGCAGTGAGCTCTAGGACAATGCATCCACACCCCTAATAGGGTTTACTGTAAAATACTCCTAACAGGGTCCAACCCTTGACAAGGTCTACTATACTTAATACATTGTAAAGAAACTCCTAACAAGGTTAAGGATCTTCTAACAAGGATCATAAAACACTAGTACAGAATATTAGTGGGTGTCAATTCCCACCAGGGTTTTTACCTATTTGGGTTTCCCTGTAACCATATTGGTGTTATGTGTTGATTTCATGTTTCATGTTTATGTGGATGTTCATTTTAGTACTTAAGCATTTAAGTTTAGTTTAAAGATTAAGTGAAAAGATAAAATACAGTGAACACTGATTCAACCCCCCCCCCTCTCAGTGTTCCCATTCCTAACAATTGGTATCAGAGCTCTGGTCCTTAGAAAATAAGTTTAACCACTTGAGGAGATCATGGACAAAGCAAAAATGAAACATCTAAAAATAAATCTTGAAGCTGCTCTTGAAGACCTAGACAGATTTGAAAAAGAAACTGAAGAACTTAAGGAAAAACTCAATGATGCTCAATTAGTCATCAAAAGGCTAAGGAAGGATTTGAAAGAATGCTCTACTAGTGATATAGGGATAATGGTCAAGAAGCTGAATGAAAAAAATGCATCCTTGAAAGAACAACTTGAAGAATTTGATGATAAGCTAACTAACAATCAGGAAGTCTATGATGAACAGATCAAAGAGAACCTTCAACTAAATGAAGAATTGAGGATAGCAAACATGGAAATCTTGGAGCTAAGGAATAACAAAGAAAGCTTGGAATTTGAATTGAAAGAAGCAAAGAATCGCATTGATAAATTTCACACAAGTTCTGATTTGATAGAATCTTAGTTGTATGCAAGAAGAGTTAAAGGAGATACTAGCTGCATTGGATACAATGAAGCACAAAATTAGATTGACAACATGTGAGAAAGAATGAAAGGACCAAAAGGCACCTCAGATGCTAAGAAGACTAGAATTTAGACTAAAGATCATATTGAACCACCTAAGAATGAGCGCAAGCCAGTAGACCACACTTGTTATGCATGTAACAAGCATGGACATATAGAAAGGAATTGTACAGAGGTAAGACCTTTTAATGGTTACTATTATTCATGCAATAAATTTGGTCATAGAGCTATGAATTGCAAAAAAAGTTAGAAGAACAAGATTCAGCATAACCAGAGAAATCAAAATCAGCCAAATGTAAGAAGTTCTCAGAATGTTACATGTCTGATATGTAACTATAATGGTCACTCAGCTAGACAATGTAAAATAGTGACCCATGTCAATGCGTCGAGGAATATAAGGCCTCTAGTCATTTGTCACTATTGTAACAAGGTTGGACACATCTCAAAGTTTTGTAGATCAAGGACGCTGTAATACCCCAAAAATGGGCTATAGGTTCATTAACCTCTTACATGGACATATCGAATGAAATCAACATAGAAGTCCTAACCTAAGGCACATCTGCACATCATCGAATCTAATTGATTATCTTAAATTCTGCATCGGGGAATATTCCTAGCGATATTCTTAATTATCTTAATTATCTTTAATTTAATAATTATTTGGTGATAAATCACATTTATCCTAAGTTTGATTAATTGAATATTTTCATATTTAATTAATTAGATTTAATATCTTGCCACTTAATTGTGTAATTAAATTAAATTTTATCTATTATTAATTGTATTATTTAATTTTGACAATAAATCCAATATCCTATGAATAATTGATTACATTTTTATTTAATTAATTAAAGCAAGTTGTCATTATTTAATAATATAGTTTTTAATAAAAGTTTGATTAAATAATTGATTAACCCATAAATCAATTATTTATTTTCAAAAATCAGTTAAGTTGAGCATAAATCACTTTATTTATTTAATTAATTCATAATTATTATGCACATTCAAAAGAAACAGTTAAACTCCAAATTAGAAAATCAATGCAAAGTGTTGACCTTTTAGAACGCAACATCCTTTTGGAGTTCAAAAAGCTGATCTAAACTCTAATTTGAGTTAAAAAGTTGTTTGTGCATGCTTTTGCATAATTTTGTGAGTTAATTATCTTTCATGATCAGATAACTCAAAAATTAAGATGAGTTTATCTAAGTGATTTATGACTTTTTCCATGCATCCCCAAAGTCCTGGATTTTTATAAAATTAAGGCTTCAACTCATCTCAAATCATCTCATAATTTTGCAAGCTTACTTTGCCAAAGTCATCTACGAATTGCACAACTATTTTGGAGAATTAGAGTTTGGAGAATCAAAGCTTATTGCGAATCAAGGCTATTGTGAGACTAATTTGTTTTTTTACATTCATTTAGATTCTTTTTCATATCATTGTTAGATCATTTAGCATATCATAGCATATCAATTTTTACATATCATAGATTTCATATCATTTTTCATCTTATTGCATAGAAAATATCCAAAAAAAATATAGATTACTTTGCATTCATATTTCATATTCAGATCAATTGCATTCAAATCCTTCATTTAGGTGTCATCTAGGTCACTGATCTCGATAGCAATCTGAGAACATCGATCACGCACCTATTAGAAGGCAGTAAATTGCTTGGTTAGATTAGATTTTAATTTTGCACAATTTTTGCTAACCTCTAATTTTTTACCGAATTGTTGTGTCTATAGATCAGGTACAATTTTCACACACACATTATTGGTGCCCACCGTGGGGCAACCCACCTTTACATGCTAGTTTTGATTTTTTTGGGGAGCTAAAGCCCTAAAGTTTTAAAGATTTAATTTTATCTCTCAAAAGGCTTGGATTTTTTATCTAAATTTTTTTTTTCAAGCTGGAAACATATCAAAGAAGCTATAGTAAAAAATTTAGAATTTTCTGAGATGTTTTGAATTTTTAATAATTTTTTCTTGAAATTCTAGAAAAAATTAATATCTGACACAAATCAGCATATTTTTCAGAAATTTTTATATTTTAGGAAATCTCTTTAAATTAGACAGGGGGTCCATTCTTTGTATTTTAAATTTGGATGCAATATAATAGCTCAAATAGTCAATTTATAAAAATTGGTCTATTTTGATAAAACAGGTCTCTAGGGCACAAATGAAGAGATTTTTCTAAAATTTTTACATTTTTGGAAATCTCTCTATTTTTTAGTAGGGGTCTCTATTTTTAATTTCTATTTTTGTGGCCAAAATCATAAAAGAAAAATTAGATCTTGTTGACTAGGTCAAATGCAGCAAAAAAAATAAAATTTTGTGATGGGTATGCACTTTTTTTTTTTACATGATTCAATGAATGATATGGAATTCATTTGGGTTAATTGATGGTTATTATTGCTAATAATAATTTATTTTTAGAGCTAACCCTATGGTTTTCATAAGTTGAATATATGTTACATATCTTGTTTGCTTGTTTGCTTGTTGGAGAGTTCGTCACTTGCTTGCATGGAAAAGCTCAACAAGAATTCCTAAAAATCAGGTAAAATCTACTAAGTGCATTGTGAGGATCCCAAGTATTCTCCTTCATCTAATAAAATTTTAATTTGGACTTAAAATAAATCTCTTATGTGTCTGGCTTGTGTGCATCTTTTCATGCTTTTGTCTATTTCTACACACTTGCATAATTGATACTAGGTTGTGACCCCTTAAGGATTCATTAAGTAGTCTTAGATACTTGTGATTGATCTTGATTTCTATCTTGGGTTATTGGACTCACTAATCCACTGACCCCTCATTCCACCCCGTGGTTGCAATATCAGCGCCACATTAAAGGGGAGGGGTCTACAGGAAAGAAGCGTTAATTGTTCCACCAGGCAACCCTTTTGTGCTTTTTGGAACTCACTTGTTTTCTAAGTTGTGGAATCATTTTTAGCTTGTGTGAGGGGTTAATTGTTCCACCTTGTGGACTCATCTCATATTTTCTTTAAGCATTAAGTGTTCCTCTTTCTACTTTTTGGGTGCTTTTGGTAGATTTGCTTTTGGAAACATACATCTGTGCTCACATAGTAATTAGGCCCTATGAACACTATTCGTGATTCTTAAGAGATTGGATTCTCAGTGAAATCCTTCTTAATGATAGAATCCTTATAGGTAGGGAGGATACTTAGTGCGTTTCACATTCAACTTGGTTAGTGCATCTTCTCTTATTGATTGATACATTCTCTCCCAAGAGAGGTTGATAGATCATGTGGGGTTGACATCACGAGCTTTGGTGAATCAAAATTGGTTAGTGCACCTTCTCTTATTGATCGATACATTCTCTCCCCGGAGAGGTTGATAGATCACGTGTTGTTGACATCACAGACCTTGGTGAAACAAACTTTTTCTTAGCGTGTCAGATTAATTTTCTTGCTTTGTTTGGGTTAAAAGTGAAGAGGCATCAAAAACCTTGGATCTGGAGCCAAGTCCCCTTGTGGTATACTATTGTGAGTCACCTTTAGAGAGGGTTAACCATAGCGGACAATCCCTTCACAGGGAAAATTGCGTTGACGGAACCTCAAGTGGTAATAGCCATTTTCACCGTGGTAGCGACAACCACTATATAAATATCCTTGTGGAAGAAATCTCCATGGGTATGATTCATTGTTGGGTTGTCAGATCTCCCTAGCAACTCCTAAAGATTAAGTTCTCGGACTGTGTCAAAACCCTGGTGCGCCAGGATTAGAGTTCACCCCTTTGGATCATAAAAGTTGCAGAGTCAAACCATTACTAAAAACTCTAGCGAGGCCAAAATTTCATTTTCTAGGGTATATGTGTATTATTGCAAAACATTGTTGGAACAATTAGCACTTCTGAGGAACAATTAGCACTTCTAAGGATTAGAATGAAAAAGTCACTTGATTGTTCATCTGCAAGGTTTCTTTTTCCCTTGTTCATTATTTTTAGACATGCTTGAAATCACTTTCTTGCTATTTTGTGTGCTTGTTTATCTATCTGGTTATTGAAAATGAACAAATCTGTTACAATCCTCAAATCTGGATAGTACAATTTGCAAACAAGCTAAAACTGAAAACCCTAAATTTGCAAAATTTGAAGTGAAATTCTTTTCTGGAGTCAAAAGTCATCTCAAGAGATCAGAAAGTCATACGAGTTTTGTCAAGTGTCATTTCATTACTACCCATCTATCATATGATAGGGGACCCAGTGTCGTATGAGTCTTTCTGCTAATCAAATTCTAAAAGTCAAAATCCTACTTGCAACTATTGTATGATATTTTCAACTATCGTATGATTAGCTACCAACTGTCGTGCGAGTTTTTAAACTATCATTTTATAGTATACCCACTTTCGTATGAGTCTACAGAGTGTCGTTTGGGAAATTTTTGAAAGTTGTCAGAAAATTATCAAAATTGCCAAATATTTAATTTTTTCAGCCTATTTCCAGAATCTATCGAACAAATCACTGTGTCAAGAACAGAGTAGTAGCTATTGAGAATCAGTACACATGTCTCAAAGAATTAGTACACATGAGGAAGAAATTCTAATCTCAGCTATGATGAAACAGATCCATGCTATGCAAGTCAAACTTAACAAACTTGAAAAAGAAAAGGAACCTAAAGAGTTCTCCATGGAAGCTTTGTGCCCTTTTCCATTTGATAAAGACTTGTACATGTCACCATGCCCATGGATAGAATTTGAGCAATGTGATAATCCTTATGATAGCTCTTCCATGGAGAGTGACACATCCATCTTTGGAGACTATGATGACTATGATGATGGACAATATAATGATACCTATGACACCTCTGTTCCTAAGAGTCCTTCTCATCATGTGTTCCTACTTACTGGAAATGGGATGTCACATTGGATAGATCGTGATGGTGATCCATATGATTTTGATTTTAAAAGAGATTTTGATGGCTTTTGTGGACAATATCTAGATGATACATCTACTTCTATTGAAGAATATAAAATGTACCGTGCTAATTTGAAACATCAATACTATAAGGATCTCTCCTCTAAGAACTCTCAGGCTGAAAATAAAGATTACACTCTCAAGCAAGATCATTTTAATGTTGGACTTTTGTCTTGTGATGGTTCCCTTCCATCCCTTACTTCCTCCAATACTCATACATTTCCTAAAGCTTCTGAGTCTTTCAAATCTTTCATAGAATCTTCATCCGACACAAGCCCTGATACTTTTCATGTGGTTCCCTATAGTTATCCTCCAGGGCTACCTCTTAAAGAAACTCAAGCTAGCCTTCACTTGGCTGCAAATGTTTTCAATAATGATAAACCTAAAGAGCCTAAGCCTTCATATGCTATAATCCCTACTTCAACTAGTCCTCCACCATCTCTTCCAAAGTCATCCATACAATTCCAACATGCTTCCTTGTCCTTAGAAGTGGGTCCATGTCAAGAGGACTCTAAAAATGATAAAGAAAAGAACATAAAGAAAGATCAAGATCAAGAACCCTCCATTTCATCCAATCCTTTTCATGATGTCTCTTATCTGCTTCAGGGTTCTTTTGATCCTGTACACCCTTTTTCATACATTCCACCATGTCTTAAGTCTTCTCCTAAGCAAGATCAAGTTACTACTTACACCGTTGAGCTTATTAACAATCAAAATAACCTTACTACACTTGCACTTTCCAAAGATGATACTTCCATTAAGGTTGTTAAAAATGGTTTTGTTACTTCCAATGTTAAGCCTATTGAAGATCAAAAGAAAAATTATGTGCTTGTGCTATCCAAAGATCCTTGTCAAGATCAAAGTCTTCCATCTTCTTGTTCTACCACTGCATGTTCATTTTCACTTTCTACTCTTCCTGAGTCTTTGCAAGCTTTGAACAATCCAATCAAAGAAGGTGCTCATATTCAAGATGTCCATGATTCTATTGAAAATCTTAATGCGCACTCTAAAGATGCTGATGTCCTTGGTTGTCATATAAATGCTGATGAACTTGTTGATTATCCTTTTGTGTCTTCCACTTCCATCCTCGGACCTCTTCCACCAATATTACGAGCTTCACATCTTCCTTCCATCTTGGGTCCTTATGTCCCTTCACTTTCACCTCCTAACTCTCCTAATTCACCATCCATCTTGGGTCCTTACATCCGTCCATCTCCTATCTTTCCTCAAGATCAACATAGATGCATACCCTTGAATCCTTTTCATCCACCCACCCATCTAAACTAGTCATATCCTCCTTCTTCTTCCATAGGTCCCAAGTTCTTTAGAAGTAACTTGAATGTTCAATACAAGAAAAAGAAGCAATACAAGAATCCATCAAAAAAAGAAGATCACCATGTCTCCTCTAATCGACATGGACACATAAAGTCAAAAGAGATATCTAAGAAAAAAACTACAAGACAAGTATGGGTTCCAAAATCCATCATTGAAGATATTCTCTCTAGATCATCAAAAGGAAATAAAAATCTTATGGCTATATGGATTCCAAAGTCTCTCTTGAAAGATTTTGGTGTTGAGAAAAAAGTGAAATTGACATTCAAGCTTCCAAAGACTTCCACTTCATCTTCTTCCAAAAATATTCTTCCATTCCATGCACCTAAATCACAACCTCTGCTATCCATTCGCCATATTCCTTCATTCATGATTCCTCCATCCTCTCACCACCCTTCAAGGTATGTGTTGATTTTGAGCTTGCCTTCCTTTCCATCTACCCTTTCACAATCCTTCCATGCATTATCCTTCTACCTTCTATCATTTTTCCTCATTTGCCTATTCCTCCTATCTTCCAACCTCACTCGCTTTACATAAAACCCTATCCTCCATTTTTGTCTTCCATATTCCTTTCCCTATCAGCATCTTTGAGCATATCATTTGAATCCTTGGTATATCATGGTTTATCCTTTCAAGGAGCATTATCTAAAAAGCTTGCCTTCTTCCAAAAAAAGAGAAATGAAAAAAAAATTGAAAATGTGCCTTGGTGAAAACCTAGAAAAAGGCACCTTGGTAGCAAAAGTAAAGAGAAATAAATTCATCCTATGGTGAAAACCACTCCCTTGTGGCATCTTGGATAAGTACCATGATAAAAACCTGGCAATCAGGCATCATGCGTAGCTCTTCTACATATTTCATCCATTCCATCTTCTCTCTTTGATCTTGACAATGTTGATCTATACACAAACATTTGGCTATTTTATGAGTTGTCTTATGATGATCTTGTTTTCATTCCTTCCATGTTTAGCCTTCATATCCATCTTCCTCTATTCATTTTCACCTATCATTATCCATTTCCCCTTTGGTCTTGATCTAATAAAAAAAAAGAAAAAAAGAGTGAAACGTGATGCTATGAAACCTCTTGACATGTCTACTCCTTTGGACTGCATCCTTTCCTGCTCTGGCATTACACTTTTGTGACTTATCCTATGCTGGTCTTTCATTTCTTGTCCAAATGTGCTTTACATGATAATTTTTCCCTAGCTTGGGTATTCTTGAGGAGTTTTCCCTTGAGAATTTCTTCCCTTCATTCTCCTTCATACTCTTGTCTTCCATCTCTTCCACTAGCTTGCTAATCCCTCTTGTTCTCCACCTTGCTAGACATTGGGACTGCATGATATGATCTTGCTTGGGAGTTTGCAATGGAAAAAGATGCTATCAAGTATACCAAGTATCAGAATCAGTATTAGAACAAGTATCAGAACAAGTATCAGAAAAAGTATCAAAATTCCCACTGGGGCTACACCTTTCACTTTAGTTTATGGGTCTGAAGAGGTACTACCTATTGAGGTTGAAATCCCATCACTAAGAATCAGAATGCATGGTCTAGTAACTGATGATGACTACATAGTGTCTAGGTTGTAAGAATTTGAACTACTAGATGAGCACAGACAAGCAGTGTATGATCATCTCAGAGTATATCAGAAGAGAATGTCTAGAGGCTACAACAAGAAAGTCAGACACAGAGAATTTCAGGTTGGTGATCTAGTCTTGAGAGAGAATCCTAAAAATCAATCACATCGAGAATGCAAGGGGAAGTTTGAACCCAATTGGCTGGGTCCCTTTGTAATCACTGCTACTTTTGGCTTTGGTGCCTATCAACTCTCAACGACTGAAGGAGAACAGCTCCAAGAACCAATCAATGTTCTCCATCTAAAGAAATTCTATGCCTAAGGCATTCAGTTTATGGTAAAAATTCCTGAAGAAATGAACATCTTGGTGAAAACCTAGCAATAGGCGCCTTGATGATTCACAAAAAAATAAAAAAATATCAAAAATACAAAAAAAAATTTAAAAAAATGAAAAAGAAAAAAAAAAGAAAGAAAAAAAAAAAGTGCCTTGGTGAAAACCTGGAAACAGGTGCCTTGATAGCAAAAATAGAATCTCTGCCAAGATGGTGAAAACCCAGCAAATGGGTGCCACTTGTTTCAAAATGCTCCATCTATCAGCACAATCTTGGTCTTTCCTAGCTTTCAGTTTTGCTTTAGTTTGTACATATCTCCCGATTTGTTTCTACATTTCCAATTTTCAAGTAAGTCGGTCTGTACACCAATTAGCTCAAGCGTTTGTATCCTATCAATGCTTAACACTTGGGGGCAATCAATGTCATATCCTATGGTCTCCCATGTATCTAAGATGTATCATATCCAGTCAGAGTCCTTTGAAGCTTCATGTGAGTCAGTCTATCTGTCTTGTCTCTAGAAAGGATTTTGCATCTACAACAATGCAATCAAACATCAAACAACAAACTGAAAACAATCTATACTTTTTTTACATGCCTTTATCTCCTTGTATGCTTACTGATTCGCATTGAGATTTCTGCATATTGTGTCCCTTTGAGCTCTTCGATGATGTCCTTCATAGGATTTAGAGAGTGATGACTAGGGGCATAATCTTTTCTTTGTCTTCTACTTGTATGTGGAAATCTAACAACTTTGGAAATTCTGGATTGAAATGGTGTCCGACTATAAGAGCCTCTATCTTGAATTGGATGGCCATGCGTACCTCAACCATTGATACTCAAAAAATTCAAGGAAGTTTGATCTAACTATTGTCTTTTTGAGTGACTTATTTCTCCTACTGTGAAACATGATCTTGCCTAAGGATGTGAATGATAAAGGGTCACTACGGGTAATTCAGATTGGATTTAGAATGATCTCTTGACTGTTTGATGTGTTTGCAATGCAAGGCATATTCAGGTCATCATGATGTTTATATTTTGATGCTTATATAAATTGCTATATCAAAATGGACATGATATTCAGGTCATCCTAGCATTTATGCCTTGGTGCTTATATCTAATCTGACATTCTGAAAATAAAATCAATATTCATATATCCATGGTTGTTGACTAGTGGGTGTTGTATTGATTCTTGCACATACAAATCAATATTCATATGTCTATGGTTTCATAGCTAGTGGGCATTGTATTGATTTATCCGGTTACCTAAAAGTTCAATGATGATAACAAATCGACACATGATCCGTGAGTAGGTCCTAGGTCCTAGGGTTGCATTATCATCCTGCATGTTTCTTTGCATTTTTTCACTTTGCATGATCTCACAAATTGCTTGAACACTTAAAAGATTCTTCAATCACCTCTTCCAATCTAACAAGAGTTGAATCCCACACGAATGTTCCTCCAACAAAACAGCAAGTAGAATCCTTTTTCGGGATCAAAATCAAAATTTGAGATTGTTTATATTATTAACTACTTGCATAATCAACCTTCAATCATAGTAGAAATCCATTTTTCAACTTGACTGATTATCTTACATCAAACTATCAAAATTTCAAACTTGGTCAACTATGGTCAACTCATGGTTTAACCTAGTCAAACTTGGTCTATAAGACCTCTAAACGATGCAGAATGTGTTCCCGAATGTGTTTAACCACTTCTCAAATCAATTAACATGCTTCTGAACTATCAACGTTGACTTTTCTTGTTAGATTTCAATTTTAATCCTGAAGGGGGCATGGTATTGCATATCATTCAAAGTCTGTAATCAAATTTAAAATCATATCTTTATGGAGATCATATCTTCCTCAGTAATCAAGACAACAACCACATCTAGTTACTGATTCATCAAAAAGACCTCATCGCTCGGGGCAAATCTATCATCACTTGGGGCATATCAGATTCATCAAGATCCATATCAATCTAGTATTCTCCTAATCTTGTAAATTGTATCAATTTTTGCAACCATCAGATCATAGTGTTCTTTCCTTGGTTCTTTGGCAACTGAAGGGTTCGGATGTGATACCTGCTAGTTCTGCTAAGACAATCAAGTCTAGAACCGGTCACTCACTTCTTCACAATCATAAGGTTTGGAATCAGGCATTTTGACACTTTTTTTCGCAATCCTCGATTCATCACTGCTATAGTGAACATTATCTTTGGTCATTCAGGACCTATTATCTTCATATCAACTCAATATAAATCAGCTTCTGTCTCATATCAATTATCAATTTTGAATCTATTTCATATCTCTATCAAACACAGATTGTCTTTGAACCACTGTGCTTTGCACAGTAATTCAAAGAGGGGAAAAATGTAATACCCCAAAAATGGGCTATCGGTTCATTAACCTCTTACATGGACATATCAAATGAAATCAACATAGAAGTTCTAACCTAAAGCACATCTGCACATCATCGAATCTAATTGATTATCTTAAATTCTGCATCGGGGAATATTCTTAGCAATATTCTTAATTATCTTAATTATCTTTAATTTAATGATTATTTGGTGATAAATCACATTTATCCTAAGTTTGATTAATTGAATATTTTCATATTTAATTAATTAGATTTAATATCTTGCCACTTAATTGTGTAATTAAATTAAATTCTATCTATTATTAATTGTATTATTTAATTTTGACAATAAATCCAATATCCTATGAATAATTGATTAAATTTTTATTTAATTAATTAAAGCAAGTTGTCATTATTTAATAATATATTTTTTAATAAAAGTTTGATTAAATAATTGATTAACCCATAAATCAATTATTTATTTTCAAAAATCAGTTAAGTTGAGCATAAATCACTTTATTTATTTAATTAATTCATAATTATTATGCACATTCAAAAGAAACAGTTAAACTCCAAATTAGAAAATCAATGCAAAGTGTTGACTTTTTAGAACTCAACATCCTTTTGGAGTTCAAAAAGCTGATCTAAACTCTAATTTGAGTTAAAAAGCTGTTTGTGCATACTTTTGCATAATTTTGTGAGTTAATTATCTTTCATGATCAGATAACTCAAAAATCAAGATGAGTTTATCTAAGTGATTTATGGATTTTTCCATGCATCCCCAAAGCCCTGGATTTCTATAAAATTAAGGCTTCAGCTCATCTCAAATCATCTCATAATTTTGCAAGCTTACTTTGCCAAAGTCGTCTATGAATTGCACAACTATTTTGGAGAATTACCATTTGGAGAATCAAAGCTTATTGCAAATCAAGGCTCTTGTGAGATCAATTTGTTTTTTTTACATTCATTTAGATTCTTTTTCATATCATTGTTAGATCATTTAGCATATCATAGCATATCAGTTTTTACATATCATAGATTTCATATCATTTTTCATCTTATTGCATAGAAAATATCCAAAAAATATATAGATTACTTTGCATTCATATTTCATATTCAGATCAATTGCATTCAAATCCTTCATTTAGGTGTCGTCTAGGTCACTGATCTCGATAGCAATCTAAGAACATTGATCTCGCACCTATTAGAAGGCAGTAAATCGCTTGGTTAGATTATATTTTAATTTTGCATGATTTTTGCTAACCTCTAATGTTTTACTGAAGTGTTGTGTCTATAGATCAGGTACAATTTTCACACACACAGACGCAAGGTCAGGAAAGCCCTAAAAAGCCCGAAGAACTAGTATTGGATCCTAAAGGAGAAGTCAATTTTGTGAAAGCTTTAGAGGATGTGAGCTTGATTTGGTCAGAAGTAAAGAAGGATAAGGTTGATGAGAATGTATTGGATGCATCCACAGTGGACACACCCTCTACATTTGGATGAATGGCCCTTAGGGTCATAGGGGGAGCTAATTTAGCTCTAGCCCCCTGCATGGCTGGTATACTCACTCTCAGAGTATGCGCCTTTGGACTTAAGCTTTGGGAGACTATTAGAAACTATGTGTAAGAGCACACTAGCTGATTATTTACAGAATGAAAGATAGAAATTTTCAAGTGATAGCTTGGTTTATGCAACAAGTATTAATGGCATATTTTCTACTTTAAAGTACACAAAAGTTTGTAAATCTCTCATTGCATTCAAATTCAAAGTGATTGAAGAGTAGAAGAGCCCTAGCAGTTGATTGAGAAGGATTACAGTTTGATTCATCAAGTGACTTGTTGTGCATTTGATCAGTTACGAAAACCCTAGTTCGTCACACCGATTCAGAATCTCTTGGAAATCTTTGAGAAAGTGTTATACAAGTAAGTGATGGCTACTCCTATAGTATTTGATGTTGTAGAGAAGAAAAGATATGTATTTAAGAGGCACCCATTCAAATCCACTCTAGATGACCTAGAAGGGACATTCTCCTACATGCCTATGGGTGTTATGCATGTCGAGGACATTAGGGCATACATTCACTATAAGAAAGAACTAGTAGGATTGGATAGATTAAGAGCACACATGGAAACTATGTTGAAACAAGATAAAACCTTCATGGATGAGTATGTGCAGTGGAATAATCACCCTATAGTAGAGTATGCTATGGCATATGAGTTCTACGAATCAGAATGGATCAAGATTCTACTGAGCAGGATTCATGATGACCTATTTTAGATAGGCGAAGTGCTAATTAGAATTAATAGTGACTTAATTAATGAGATGATAAGCCTCTCTAAGATAGGTGCCATTCTTCCAGCAAGAAAAGATCTGAGAAAACTTGTTGAGAAAACTTGCAAGTCAAGAAGTGATAGGCACAGAATGATCATAGAGCCTATTGAGAAATATGACATCAAACTGATGTCCATGATACTAGGTTATAGGTTCCAACACACCAGTAGGGTGAACAGTGTGTCTACGGCCACAATTCTTGTAGCCATAAGACTTGTGAAAGAGAATGGTGAGCTCAATTTGTGTGAGATCCTGCGTGCACAACTGGTAGATAACATTAAGGCAATCAAGCATGACAAGACCAAGATATTTAGGTTTGGGTCCCTAATTATCTATATGTACTTCCATATTGTTGGAAAGGTGTTAGATTCATACCTAGACAAGACTATTCCTACCATGCCATAGATATCCTTCAAAACATCTATTGAGAGCACTCTAAGAGACTACATGACACTGGAGTTGAAGACATTTAGAGTCAAGATGCAGATGAGATACATAATTCTAGAGAAAATAGTTGATAAATATAAAGATACTATTTGCTTCATGGTTGAGATAGACACAACATGCATGGAGGAAGTTGAACCAAGAACAAAGTGGATTCATCCACTAGGATATGAAGTGGAAGAGCCTATTCTAGAGGCTTATGCTCAAGTTTTGTTGTCAGCACCTAAAGACCCTAATTAGCCAAGATGGGGAACCTATGAGGAGAAAACAAGAGAAGTTGATGCAGTGTTAAAAAAATGCAACAACAAAAAGGAAGGTTTCTAAGGTTACCTCAAAGATCTTGAGAATTCATGGAGTGACTCACAAAGACCTAGACAAAGCAAGGGAACAAAATATTGCTTTGGAAATTGAGAGCGCAGTAATAGCAAAGACTGAATTAGAAGATCCTAAGATAAAGAAGGTGAAGATAGAAAAATCTGATGTTCAAAAGGGTAATATTGATGTTACTTCTTTTGTACCCAAAGAAACCATTGACCTTACTGCTCCTCCTAAGTTTAAGCCAATGCCTAAGAGGAAGAAAGAAATTAGAATTGGTCATCCATCCTCGAGAGTAACAAGGAACATAAGGAACACTCAAGCTCCTCTTGAAGTAAGTTTCAAACCTAGTTTGAGTGTGTTAAGCATAAGAATTGTTGATAAAGGTAGAATTGATCAAGTAGGAAAGTTCTATGAGAAATATAGTGAGATTGACAAATCAGAGATACATGGAATGATTGTCAAACATATGTTAAAGTTTCAGAAGATAGTCTTAGAATTGAAGACTATGATTCCTGATGATGTATGGAGTATCTTAGAGTTCCAAAAGAGACAGGACATTGAAGAGGATTTAAGGATAAGAGAAAAGATTCTAGATGAAACCCTTCATGTATGTTCTCTAGAGGAGAAATCTCTATTGTTAGATCTGGTGAAGCCACATCTTAGAACTAAGTCAAGGACCTTGCACATAATGGACAAGAACTATGAATTAGTTGCAAAGGAAAAATAGAAGGCCTTTGAGAAGGTGTTTATGAATAGGCACATGTATCCATCTACTACACCTACAAAACAAGTACCCACAATGATTTCCAAAGAGTCAGAGCCTATCAATGTACAATCTATAGGTCCATAGGATTCAATGCATGATGTTGATACATCCACAGAGGCAGAGAAGAGTGCACCTATGATAGAGACACCTAAGGATGATTCAATATTCATTGACAATGTAAAAGTTACTATGGCAGCCATAGATATGGATCTGGACAAGTTTGAAGAGGCATTTTTAAGCACTCAAGAGGCTGAAAACTTATGTAGTAACACTCCTCCTATTCATCAAGAAGAAATATTGATTGAAGATATAAAAGATGAAAAAGAAGAAGAAAAGATAGAAGAAAAGAAAGAAGAACAAATAGAAAAAGAAGAAAAAAAACAAAAAGAAGTAGAGAGAAAAGAAAATGAACCATCAGTTGAAATAATCAAGGTAAAACAAGAAGTAATGGATAGCACTCCTATCACTCCCTTAGCAGCATTGTTGTCAAGTTTGACACTTGACACAACCAGTTTGGACTCTTGGGAAGAAGAAGACTTGATCAAGTTCAACATCTTAGCTATGGAGAAAGCCAAGGAGAAACATGTGATGAGAAATCCCCTCCTTGTACAATCAGTAACCATCCTAAATAATTTGTTACCAGCAGACAAGAAAGTGTCTAAGGTACACTCCATTGATGATGTAAGTGCAGTCATTTCATAGTTCAAGAATAATTTCTCTAGCCTGGAAGAATTTGCATCCCTAGTTGCAGAAGAGAAATATTTGAAGAAGAGGCTTAGTGAATTGGTTAGCAACTATGCACTTGACCTGAGCTCACTAAAGGTTGGTCAAGTATCCTTGAAGGAGTTTGCAGCAAAGGGCAAAAAGATTATTGCTGATTGTATGAACCAAGACAAGCTGACTAGTGATCTGTACAAATCGATACAAGAGGTTGAAGCTATGATAGACAACATAAGAAAATCAGTGGAATATCCATCATTTAATGTGAACATGTGAAATAATGTCTACTAAGGATAGATAGATAAGATTGAGAAGGTAGAAAAGGAGATGTCCAAGATAAGGGCTAGGCAAACTCAACTAAGGAATGCTCTTTTGCCCTCATTAGACATACTTAATTAAAATATCAAGGAGATCGATGCCACCATGGTGACATATGATCAAGGTCCTAGTACAGATTTGGAGAAGATGGAGAAGCTATAGTATGCATTATGCACCCATCTATAGATTGTAAACTCATTGATCACATTTTGGAAGAAGGAGATCCAAAACCTGCAGATAGCATATCTAGATGTTCTCTCACAGTAAGTAGTTGTATATATAGTTTTGAAGAACCTTTTTAATGAATTTCAAAGGGGGAGTATGTATATAATATGGTATAGATATGTATAAGGGAGATATAAGAAAAAAAAAATTTGTATTAAGGAACAGTTAGCAACTTGGCCATATTCCTTTGTTGCCATCAATGATAAAGGGGGAGATTGTTGGCAAGTTGGATATACTGGTGTATATGACTTATTATAGTGTTTTCATTATGGAAATAGAGTCATATAGTAGTTTGGAGTCAGCGCACTTGATGAGAAGATTAGAATTGGCTAAGTGTTGAAGAATGGATAGTGTACAGAGTACCTGAAGCTCAGAGAATCATCGCACATGCGTATGACCGAGTTATGGTGTGTGCCCTAGAAGATAGGTTGGCTAGACTATATTCATTCTTAGTCTATGAGCACATCATTAAATATGCATGTATGACAAAGTTACAGACAGTTGAAGTTACATAGCCAATGTGTGCCAGAGAAGAACAGAGTAAGCAGCCGAATGTTAGCATTTTGATTTGTGGTTATATTCTAATGTTGTAAAGGCTATGCACCTATTGTAATTAGGTTGCCAACATGTAAGTATGTTTCTTTGTAAACATGCTTGAGCTAATTCAATTGGAAGCATTGTATGTAATCGGTTAAAGGGCCGACGTAGTTTTTTTTTGTATGCACATCTAAATAGGAGATGCGCCCATTGTAATCAGTGTGGAAGATGAAATTGAGTTGAGATAAGCAGAGCATAAGTGTGTGAAGAGTCTATAAGATGTATTAGATCTTTGCAAGAGTTCAAAGCATCAGCACATCAAAGGAACTGATCTGACAAGTAGTGTCATAGTGAAAGTTCATCTAGCAGATATAGTATGTATCTGAGATCAGAAGGTTGTAGCCTTCACCACTTGAGTAGTGATCTCTAGGATAGTGCGTCCACACCCCTAATAGGGTTTATTGTAAAAGACTCCTAACAGGGCCTGACCCTTAACAAGGTCTATTGTACCTAATACATTGTAAAGTAACTCCTAACAAGGTTAAGGATCTTCTAACAAGGATCATAAAACACTAGTACAGAATATTAGTGGGTGTCAATTCCCACCGGGGTTTTTACCTATTTGGGTTTTCCCATAGCCATATTGGTGTTATGTGTTGATTTCATGTTTCATATTTATGTGGATGTTCATTTCAGTACTTAAGCATTTAAGTTCAGTTTAAAGATTAAGTGAAAAGATAAAATACAGCAAACACTGATTCAACCCCCCCCCCCCCCCCCACTCTTAGTGTTCCCATTCCTAACAACTAGAACCTCCCACATGATTGAGGAGGAGACTAAATATGAAACTATGAATTGTTTCCTTGACAATGATATTAATTCTTTCCAAGTACAAGATAGAAAGATTGAAGGGAAAGATGAACCTATGTTATTATCTAAAGATAAAGATAATTTAGCACACCAAACAATTTTATGGACCATGTACTTTGATGGTGCAAGCTCTAAGGAAGGATCTGGTGTAGTTCTTTTAATAGCTCGTAGTGATAAGACATTCAAATTTTCTTTCACTTTAATGTTTACCTGTAAAAACAACATTGTAGAGTATGAAGCTCTATTGATTGGATTAAGGTTGGCCTCAAGACATAAAATAAGAGATCTTAGAGTTATTGGAGACTCTAAACTGGTGATATCCCAAATAAGATCCAAATATGCTTCAAAAAATAAAAGATTGAAACAATACATAAATGTTATTTGGGATGAATTAGAAAACTTTGATGCATTTTGTATTGACTGGATGGATAGAAGTCAAAATAGAATGGTAGAATTTTTGGCTAATATTGCTTTGAGGCCAAAGGATATCACATTTGTAGGAATCTCTAAGATAGAGGTTCAATACAGGCCTTTTATACCAGACAATGCTGAAAACTGGCAAGTTTTTGAAGATGATCTAGACATTTTGAGAGTTTTGCATTATGAGGTAGACTTTGAAGATAAAGAGATGAATTTTAGTGGTTATGTGGAAACCTTAGATAATAAAGACAATATTTTTGGCAACGAAGTCCTACAATTAAAATCAAACAGAGTTCCAAAGGGTCTGGTTGGGCTTGAGAGAGCATTTGACAACAAAGACAAGTCTTTTTCTGCAAAGACTATAAATAAAATAGAGGATTTGGAGGAAGTAAATTTAGAAATAGTTGAAGCTCCAAAAAATGTATATATTGCAGGAAATTTGTCTCCTAAAATTAGAAAGTCTTTGATTGATCTTCTCAGGAAATATAGGCATGTTTTTGCATGGTCTTATGATGACTTGAAGGCCTATAGAGAAGATCTCTTTCAACATGAGATTTCTTTGAAGGAAGACACAAAACCTTTCAGATAGAAATTGAGACCTGTAAACCACACATTGGCACCAAAAATGCAAGAATTAAAAAAAATGAGGGATGCCAGAATTATAAAATCCATCAGACATTCTGTAATACCCCTCTAACCCTAATATAAGTTTTGTGTTTTTGAAAGAATTAAGATCCTTCGATGTTTTCTTACAGCTTAAGTTGTACATGATACTTGTTTGATCTATTCCTATAGTTTTTTATAATAATTTCATAAGCTAGTACTCAATGATTCTAATATCAGACATACTATCTAAAGGTATCATTTTTGTATGTATTTATCTCCATGTATGTATTGAGTACCTACAAGACCTTTATGAACATAGTTAGGATGTTATATGATATGTACTTGATAGATATATATAAGTGGTTATTTATATTTTCTTCTATTAAGGTTACCTTGGATGAATCTTGTATCTCACTTGATGATTTGATTATGTTAATTTATTATTAGTATTGATAAGAGACTAACACAATGCTTGAGATTCTAACCTTCATTATGATGATGCTACATGCTTTGAGTGTATATATATACATGATGTGTTTTCATGATTCAGGATGAATTCGTAGTTACTCACATAGCTAAGGTCCACATGATGTATCGATCCTGGTCATCTGTCTGCAATGTTTTCTTTTATATGTATATCTGTGCATATGTATTTCTTCTTTGTGATGTAGGCTTGCAGGTACCGGGCATCGACTTCACCTGGCTTCACAGGTCTGAGCATGCCCTCAAATCCTCGATGGTTTTTGTTATGGAGATAGTACTAAGGCCCCTACATGAGTCTTCCTTTGTCATTATTCCAATTTGGGAATATTAGGGTTCCTTCTTTGTCAGTCAACCTTTGGGTCAAAAACCCAGATCCAACGCATCCGGTTGGGCATGGTTGTAGTTAGTGCCTTGTGACCACTTGAATTGATTTGGTTGTATGATTTGTTTACTCATTTTATTTATTTCTCCTTCTTGGTATGATTCTTAGTTAATCTTTCTATGTTGTGTTTTAGGAGTTTGACTTGACTTTCCTTGTTGACTTTGGTTGACCTTGTTTGATCTTATGGTTTTCTCGATATGTTTCATAAGATGATTTGTATGGCCTCTTTGGATGATTAGATTTATTTTGAGGCATGTGATTTTATTCTACCTCAGTGTTATATCCTATAGCAATTATAAATAGGTAATAATATTGTGATCTATTACTTCATAATCTTATAGATTATAGTGTTTGGTATTTGGCATGTATCTATATAAATATAAATATAAATATATATATGGAAATATATATATGGGTGCACACATATATGTATTTATATATATATAATTTATATGTGATTATATGTTAATTATTGTAGATATTGTTGATGGTGTATATTTTGGGATTAATGTAAAGTATAATATTATTAATAATTAAATATTAAATAATGCGAGGTATATTATTCTCAATTGTTAATTATTAATAATGAGGATAGGTTATATATATAGATATTGATGTAATTAATGATGACATATGCATATATGTTAGGATAATATTACATATGTGTATGAATGAATACAAATAATCTTTTATTGTATATTTGAGTAATATAGTTGTATGATATTAAGTTATTTTATAATACCCTTTAGTTAAGAGTTAGTTGGGAGTTGGTTACTTTTCCTCTCAACCTTTGGAAATCTATTTATATGCACTACTTTATCATTTGAAGAGGGGGGATTTTGGGGGATGAAGCATTAAGGAGAGGATGGCCTTAATTTTCATGGTGATTTTGGAGAGAAAACTTGGAGATGTGAGGGAGATTTTGTAAGCATATGTCTTTAAGAATTTTTGGTTATCTTTGCTTTTGGGAGAGAGACATTTTTGTGAGAATTTCAATAGTTGAGAGAGGGATTCTTTTCTGTGGAATTATTTCTTTCTTTCATGGAGATTTCTGAAAGTGGATAGGGTTTGAAGGATGCATCTCAAGTTTGGATTTGTCTTCTCTTTTGTTTCCTTCCTTCTTCGATTCAACCTTCGTAGGACATGAGTTATGGATTGAATATGTTTGTTACTTTATGTCTCTGATAGATTATGGATCTATTTATATATTATAATTATTTATTATATCTATACTTTTAATTTCTATGGTTATTTTAAAGTTTTGAGTTTTTGTTTGTAAGAATTGGCATGTGTTTTCCTAGGGTTTTTAGCAACCCATTTTTGGAGATCTATTATTATAATAATTTAAATTGCATCTAGGGTTTTATTAAATTGATTTTCTAGAAGTAAAATTCACAGATCTCAAATGGGTATCTCTCTGATTTTATTTTTAGGGTCGAATTAATTCCTTATTTTTGACATTTTGGCAGACAATGCCTGTCCATTCTCGATTCCGAATTTTCTATCAAATGTATTCGTATGCTACAGGCTGATATGATTATATAAAAGTATAAATTTGATATAAAATATTCTCCTAAGTCTTATCTTTCATTTGCAATTGGTTTGGAGAATTTTTATTATGTTTTGTGAAAATTACAACCGTTTTAGTGAAGGCAGGTCTGAACCCTAACCAGAATTTTCTGTTTTAAACCAGAAGTCATAACTTTCTTTCCCACCATTGGATCTTCCTAAAAATCAAATTGAGAGTCCATAATTATGTTATCTAAATCTTCACTGAAGAGATTGCCTTTATTATTTGTTTTGTGGAAGATATGGATGACTGTTCTATGATGACTATTCTTTGCATTTAATCCTTGCTTGAAATAATTCAGTTTAAGAACATCATTAAGTTTTAAGGTTTCGTATGGTCACCAGAGGCTATTAGAATGTTTTTTTTTGGTTAATTGGATCTATGTATACTCTGAATATGTTTATAATATCACTTGGATGTCTTCTTATATGTTTGGAACATTCTGTATGCCATATTGGGTTTAGGGTTGTCAAGTGGACTAGGGACAACATATGTTTTCCTAAACTCAATCAAATGTTGTTATGGAATTGGTATGAATTCTTGATGATGGATCTATTATGCTCTTATGATTTTTATATGTATGTTAGGGAACCTAAGTACACTAGGTGAGTGGCTCATAGTGAGGGGCCGGGGCCCTAAGTGGCTAGTACCAGGATAACCTACTATGAGTTATTTAATCAAGTGATAACCTAAATAAATGAATTGGGAATGGGAGATTATTGGAATGGGAAATTACACACTAATCAAGATTAATTGTGCCTCACCCATGCCTTTAGTGCTATTAAAGACTAAGGATGGGAGTGGGAGAAGGTACCTATGCGTAGGTACGACTGGATGACCTTGTCTGTACGAGAGGCATTCGGTTCCGCATGTGCCTACTTGGGGGCTGGGGCCAAGAGTGGCTAGTACCAGGACAAACCAAGGGGTGAGGGCTATGCGATGACACTCACCTAGCTTGTAGCTTAGAGTCTCTCCTAAATTTGATCATGCCTCTGGTAGTCCTTGTGGTCTTCTTGTCTTTTCTTTTGTGTTGTGACTTTGGGGAAATTTTATCACCACCTTAGGAATTTCCTAGTTGTTACCTCTTGTATGGGCCTTTGGTTCTATCTCCTAGCTCGGGGGAGTGGGCCTATTGGTTCCATGTGGTTGGGTGGTTAATATTTATATCGAGGTATTGATCGTGATTCTTTGCATGATCCTAGCACATATTCCTTTCCAGATCTGTAGTTGAAGATTTCTTATTGGATATTTTAATATGTTGAGATGTACTTATGTATTTGTATTCATGTAATTTTTAATCTCCTAAAAGGAGTCTTGTAGTATTGATGCAATCTCAATTCAAAGCAATGCATAAGGGAATGGGTAGTTCTAGGTAAAAGAAAGGGAAAAGAATGTGGAATATTGGACATGTTACTAGCATTAAAAGAAAGTGTTTATGTTATTTATCCTATCCTCTTATGTTGTCCATGTGTAAAGGAAATAATATTAAATATAATTATATATAATGATGTATCACAACAATAATGTATTCTCTCTTGATGAAAGAATTCAAAGAGATTATTGAGAAATGATAGATTAGTGATTGGAATTATTAACAATGAATGGTTATGAAACAATGCAATAGAATAGTAATTTGATTTTAATGTTAATACTTGGTTCATGTTAATGAAGTACCTAGGATGATGCCTACCTTAATGAATATTAATCTCTTACCTAAATTATTAGAGAAAAGTGATATAAAGGATAGTAGATGTAGATGAAATCAATATGAATTTATGGAATGAGTTGATAAAAGGAATAATGATGTCGGATGATTAACCTATGTTTAATAAAAGAAATAAGTTAGGGACATTTAACTTGGTGCATTAAAATGAATGTAGATCTTTTAAGCTCATGATTCCGTGAATATCTTATGCATGTAAATGTTTATATGATGTTGCTTTAGTAGCGACGTTAGGGAACCCGGGAGGACTTAAGTTGTATAAATCTTACATTCAAGTAGTAGAAAATTATTTCTTCTTTTAGAAATATGAAGTGTAATGATGAATATTATTCTAGTTAAAATAAATAAATAAAATAAAATAAAAATTCACTACTTGCATTTTATAGAGGTTTTATGTCTTGTCCTCTTGGGTTGCCTGGCGGGGCGTTACACATTCAACATGGGCGTCTAACTTGGTCCTAGTAGGAAAGAAGAATAGAGATATCAGACTTTGTGTGGACTTTAGAAATCTAAATATAAATTTATTAAAGGACAATTATGGTCTGCCAAATATGAAAGCCATGCTACATAGATTTACAGGATCTGAGTTGATGTCAATGATGGATGGGTTTTCAGGATATAACCAAGTTGTTGTCAAGGAATCTGAACAGTTCAAAATTGCATTCACTACACCATGGGGTACTTATGTATATGTTAGGATACCTTTGAGCTTGACAAATGCTGGGGCAAATTTTTAGAAAGCCATGGATTTGGTGTTTGCAAATTTTGTAAATAAGTTTTTAGTGGTGTACGAGGATGACCTTACAACTTGTTCATCAAAGGAAGATCAACATTGCGGTCATCTTGAGAAAAATTTTGTAAGAGCTTTGGAATATGGTTTTTCACTTAACCCAAAGAAGTGTGCTTTTGGGGTAATAGGAGGAAAGATCTTAGGGAACATTGTATCCAAAGATGGAGTTAGGATTGAACTTGAAAGGGTTGTTGCAATTGATAAAGTGCCTCAGCCAAATAATGTCAAAGGAATTCAATATTTCTTTGGACAGATAAAATTTGTAAGAAGATTCATTATAAACTTTGTTGAGACCAGTGTTCCTATCTCCAAAATGTTGAAAAAGCGAGCTAAAGTAGAATGGAGTGAAGAAGAATCTAGGGATTTTTAAGGTATCAAACAAGCTATCAAAGATGCCCCTAATTATAGTAATCCCATGCAAATATTTTCTTTTTCATCTTACTATACTATTACTACAATGTTGTTACAAAAGAACCCAGAGGGTTTTGAGTGGCCCATTTCTTTCTTTAGAAAGTCCTTGCATGCAAAAGAATTAAAATATGCTATAAATGAAAAATAGACATATGCTTTGTTTAAAGTTGTTAATGATTTTAGATTTTACTTAGTTGGAGCAAGGATAGTTGCATATGCACCTAGTGTTGTTGTCAAAGACATTTTGGTACAACAAGAAGTTTTAGGAAGAAGATGAAGATGGATAAATAGGATCCAAGAATTCAATATTGGCATCCAAATCACAAATTTGGCTAGAGGCCTAGGATTAGAAAAAATAATGGCTCAAATAAAATTAGATGAAAATCACATAAACATGCATGAAGAAGAGCACAAGACCTATATTTGTGATTTGGATTGTTCTGAATGGTACAAAGATATTATTGGATACCTACAAAAAATGTCTTTTTCTCCTGAGATGGATGGCAATAAAAAAAGAACAATCAAGTTGCATACAATTAGGTATGCTATTTTTAGGGATGAACTATGGTGGAGGAGAAATGAAGGAGTTTTTCTCAAATGCATAGACCATGTTAAATCTAGGGACCTACTAGAAGAAATGCACAATGGTGTGTGTGGTGGCCATTACATGGATAAGACCACTGCACACAAAATCTTAAGGTCTAGTTTTTGGTGGCATACTATTTTTAAGGATGCTCGTAGATTTTTTAAAAAGTGTGATGCATGTCATAGATTTGTAGGTAAGTTGAAATTAAATGGAAAATTTTATTTTTAGCCTATGGATGTTGAGGCACCTTTTTAAAAATGGGGTACGGATTTCATTGGAGAAATCCCTAACAATTCTAGTGGAGGCTACTCATGGATCCTGGTGGAAACTATTTACTTTACCAAGTGGTTTGAATCTATCCCCACTAAAAGAGCCACCAACAAGGTTGTGACTGACTTTATATTGCAAAACATCCTCACCAGATTTGGTTGTCCTAAGACTGTAGTGGTAGACAATGCAATGTATTTCAAATCTAAAGAATATAATAATTTCTTCCAACTATATGGGATCCAACTTTCCTATTCATCCCATACCACCCATAGAGGAATGATCAAGCTGAGTCTAGTAATAAAAGCCTACTAAAGATTTTGAAAAGAGTGTTGGATAAGAACAAAAGGGCTTGGGACTCAAAGTTGTAGCAAGCTCTGTGGGCTGATAGAGTAACAATGAAAAAAGCTATTGGTTTTGTACATTTTGATTTAGTGTATGGTATACATGCTAGGTTTCCACACAAAAAAATTCTACAAATGTACAAGTTTATCCAAGTTTATGATGATGAATTAGATAATGAGATGAAGATCAGAATGGAAGACTTGATACAATTAGAAGAATCAAGAAGGGAGGCACATGAAAGAAATGTCAGGTTGCATCTCCAATGTAAGAATTTATATGAAAAAAGAACCATTGTAATAAATTTTGACATTGATGATTTGGTCTTGATGTGGGATGCCAGATTAGAGGATACAAGAAAAAATGGAAAATTTGATCCTATTTAGCTGGGACCATATCTCATTGATGGAAAATGGGGTTCTAATTCTTACATCCTTAAAGAGTTGATTGGAAATGTTTTAGAATTTCAAGTTCATGTAAAATTCCTGAAGTTTTACTTCTCCTGAGGTACTTTATTATCCATGAGCATTAGGTTTTAGGTGTGTTTCTTTCTATTGTGTGTTTTTTCCTGTTGTGTGTTTGTTTCAAGTTGTGTGTTGTAGGGTAGTTTTCTTTCTATAGGTGCTCTTCTTAACCCAAAAATTTTAAAATCTTGATATGTTTGTAAGAGGCATACATCCCTAGACACAGCCACTGATAGTTAATTTTCCTGTCATTATGCATAATTTGAAGAAAATTTCCTTAGGTTGAAGAAATAGGATTTATCATTCTAAAGGGTTTCAAAAATTTGTTTTATGAAGTCCAAAAACCTTACATATTTTCTATTTCTTCGTTACCTTTTTGAATCAATTAAGTCACGGTTAAAACATGTGTTTTAAGTGTTAGGAATGGATGCTAAATATATCCTATGGGGGAGTATTTGGAGCCATTCTATAGCAATTGTATGTTGCATTCATGACTATGATTATCATTGATGTCAACATAGTGATCTACTGGAGATTAGCAAAGAAGCAGACAATTTTTGAATTAGCGCATGTGGAGTATTGAAGATCAAGCTATGTGGAGTTTAGGACTTACTCTATATTGTGTCTTGAGATCATGGTCAAGAGTGCATATAGAAATTCAATTACTCATGACAGTTATGTGTAATTCAATGGGAGTAATATTTAGGCAGTGTTCTTCAGAAGTGGCTTGTGGTAACTGGATGATATCTCCTAATCGGGATAGAATCTAGGCATACAAAGTTGAAAATTTGATGAAGACATAATGATAGTGATGCGAATGTGAAAACATGGTCAGAGGTTGCACAAGTGAAAATTTATTTATTTTGGAAGCCAATAGTTTTTTATGTAATTTTGAAATATTATGTAATATGTGGAGGTTTATATTTTATAGTTGGTTAAGCCTTGTTGGCCAACTCATTTGTAATTATTTGAGTGTGGTATAAAGGATGGATTGTTTTCCTTATTATATTAAATATCATATAGAGGTGAATCACAGATTTGAGCAATATATGTTGTAAGAGGATATGAAATTGTAGAGATCTAATATTGAGATCTGGAGAAGCAGTTGGTGCGGTTTGGCATAGACAGAGGAGAAAAGATAAGTTGATGAGATTAGTAATTATTTGGTATTTTTTTTTGGAATAATACAAAGATCAGTTGGACAGTGTGTTCAGTAATCTTGTCATTGAAGCTGTTTGGACAGTGGGTCCTTCTATCTTCCATAACTCCTAACAAGGTTATAATCTTTTAACAGGGATTCAAAGTCTCCTAATAGGGACTCATATGTACTGAATATGTTTCATAAGGCTCTTAACAGAGTCTATCCTCTTGCAATGAATTTTTATATTGGTACATCTTTTGTGGGCATCATTCCCACTGGGGTTTACTCTCTCATCAAGAGGTTCCCTAGTCAACATATATTGTGTTATTGTATTGTTGTGTGTGTTTATCTTTCTATGGTTTCTTCTTAAATTGATTACATGGTTGAAATATGTTAATGGTGATAAAAGTTGTATATATCTAATAACTGATTCAACCCCCCCCCCCCCCCCCCCCCCCCCGCCCGCCCTCTTAGTTATCTTGGTGGACTTTACTTTCTAACAATTGGTATCAGAGTAGCACATCCTTGAAGGAAAAGTTTAACAACTTAAGGAGATCCAGGGTGAATCATTTTAGGAAAGAAATCTCTAATTTTGATGGAGTAAACTATGACAGATGGAAAGAAAAGATGAAGACACATTTTATATGTTTAGGACTAGGGTATTGGTTAATCACAAAGAATGCAAAGACTATCATCGAAGAAGACAAAATTGAAGAATGTACTAATGAGGAAAGAGATATGTTCATGTGTAACATACTTTCCAAAGAAGCACTCTTGTCAGCCCTTCTGGAGAATGAATACAGTTAGGTAAAATATCTAAGGACATCTCATGAAATTTGGTTAGCTTTACAATCTACTTTTGAAGGTGATGTACATGCAAAAAGAGTCAGATTACATAATTAGATATGTGCATTTGAAGATATAAGAATGATGAAAGATGAATCTATTAGAATTTATATTGGTAGAATGTTAGAGATTATTGTAGGTATCAAATCTTGTGAAGGAAACAAGATAGAGAATGAAGTGATATGGAAGATTCTAAAGATATTAACTCCTATATTTAATCATATAACATAGATGATTGAACAAGTTATACATTGTACTAAGAACTTTACAAGAGAAACTATTCTTGGAAGACTAGAAGAAGCAGAGATAAGCTTGAGATAGTTGAGAGATCTACCTAGAATTGAGATAGCATTCAACGCACTTAGTGTTCACCCTACTTTGTCAAGAAGCATTAGTGTGAGTGGAGACTATGCTAGTGGCAATAGATCTAAGACTGAAGAAGATATAAAGATTGAGGAAGGGATTTCCTGACTTGTGAAAAGAGAACTAGAAGGTAATAAAATATTTAAATGTTGGACTTGTCAAGAATATGGTCATTTTGCATCTAAATGTCCTAAAAGAGTAAAGAAATATAAGAAGAAATTTAAACCTAGAAGATCTAAAGAATGTTACTATGCTAATGATGAATAATTTGAGGCTAGTATTGATAAATCCCTAAGTGAAAGTGATAATGAGAATGATGATATAGGATTTGTAGCAATAAAAGAAGAAAAATCTGAAACTAAAGTTAGAGAAGAAAAAGCTTTAGTTTCTCAATTAGAAAAGAGAATTGATTGGATTATAGACAATGGTTGTTCACATCATATGACTAGTGACATGAAGAAGTTTATAAAGTTTAACAATTATGATGGAGGAATTGTTAGAGTTGGAAACAATGCACCTTGTTTGATAAAAGGAATAGGATCTATTACTCTTGATGGAAAGACTAACACTGATGATGTTTATTTTGTGGATGGATTGAAACATAATATTTTGAGTGTTGGACAGTTAGTTGATAAGAGATATCAAGTTTGGTTTACTGAGAAAATTTGTGTGATCAAGGATAAGGATGGTAATTTGTTTGGAACTGGATCAGGAACAATAGGTAATGTATTTTAATTGAACCCTGTAGAGGTGACATGTTTGATTACTAGAATTGATGACATTTGGTTATGGCACAGAAGATTTTTTCATATAAACTTTGATAACATTGTGAAAATTAGCACTACACTTATAATAAGAGATTTGCCTAAGATTATGAAACCTACTAACATGATTTGCAAAGAATGTGTTATGGCTAAGCAGAAGAGAAGTTCATTTCCTAGTAAGAAGTTCACATCAGCAAAGAAGTTGGAAATTGTTCATACATATTTGAGCGGTCCCACAAACACTAGAGGATTCTATGGTGAAAGGTATTTTATGATTCTTGTTGATGATTTTACAAGAATGGTGTGGATTGCATTTCTTAAAGAAAAGTCTGAGGGATTTGATAATAAAGTAATTAAGAAGAAATTTGAGAATGAATCTGGAATGATGATTAAATGTTTAAGATCAAATAGAGGTGGAGAATTTACTTCAAAAGAATTTAACACCTTTTTGTGAAGTGAATGGTATTAAGAGATAGTTTTCAACCCCTATAACACCTAAACAAAATGGTATTTTAGAAAGAAGGAATAGATCAGTAACTGAAGTAGCAAGAGTTATGTTATTTGAAAATGATTTGGTGAAGACATTCTGGAGAGAAGCAGTGAATACAATAGTATATACAATGAACAAAGTACAAATCAGACCAGACAGACAAGACACCTTATGAATTATGGTTTGGACATGCACCATCAATTAAGTATTTCATAATTTTTGTAAGTAAATGTTATATTAAGAGAGATGATGACATTGGAAAGTTTGACCCTAGAAGTGATGAAGGTATATTTCTTGGTTATTCATTGAAAATAAAATCTTATAGATGTTTCAATAAAAGAACTAAAACTATTGTTGAGAGTGAAAATGTTAAAGTTGATGAAAAGTTTAAAATTTAGGAAAGAATGCTTGATTATGAATTAGATGAAGGAACTCGTCCTAGAATTGATCAATAAAATGTTGAATTATTTTATGAAACTGACAGTGCTTTGCAGAATGAAATTCACATTGAGGAAATCAGAGAAGAACCTAGAGTAGAACATAGAGTTCAAGCAAGAATTGAGATAGTGACACCTAACAAGAATCTAGCAAGAAATCATCATGTTGAGCAGATTATTAGGAGCATAGAAAAAGAAGTTCTAACACAGAATAAGGTACAAGAAGAACTATGTTTAATTTCTCAAATTGAACCTAAATCTACTAATGAATCTTGTAAATATGAATATTGGATTAAAGCAATGAAGGGAGTTGGTCCCTAGACCTAAAGATAAGAATTTTATAGGAACTAAATGGGTATTTAGGAACAAGATGAATGAACAAGGAGAAGTGGTAAGGAAAAAAGGAAGATTGGTATGTAAAGGATACTCACAACAAGAAGGAATTGATTATGAAGAGACTTTTGTACTTGTTGCAAGAATTGAAGAAGTAGGAATGTTTTTGGCTTATGTAGCTTATAAGAAATTCAAAGTATATTATATGGATGTGAAGTCAATATTTCTGAATGGAGAAATAAAAGAAGTATACATTGAGCAGCCTGAAGGTTTTCCCTTAACTCATGAAGGAGACATGGTATGTAAATTGAACAAAGCTTTATATGGACTTAAACAAGCACCTAGAACTTGGTATGAAAGACTAGATAAGTATTTGATAAAATTGGGATTTGCTAAAGGGATAGCAGATAGTAATTTATATTTGAAAAAAAATTGAGAATGGTCTATTGATTGTATTTTTTTTTTTTGATGATATTATCTTTGGTGGAGAAGATAAAGCTAGTGATAAATTTGTAGATGAAATGAAGACTAAATTTGAAATGAGCATGATTGGTGAGATGAAATATTTTTTAGGATTGCAGATAAGACATTTTCTTATGTCAGACCAAGTATTTGAATGACATATTGAAGAGATTTGTAGCGGAAAATTGTAAGTCAGTTGGCACACCTATGGTAACTGGTCATAAGTTATCTAGCATAGATGAAACTCTTGTAGTTGAACAAAAAGAAGTACATGTCTATGATTGGAAGATTATAGTACTTAACTCATACAAGACCAGACATATCACATGTGGTTGGAATTGTTGCAAGATTTTAAGCTGATCCTAAAGAGTCACATTATTTAGTAGTAAAAAGAATACCGAGGTACTTGAAAGGCACATTTTGAATATGGATTATGGTATGAAAAATCTGAAGATTCTACCCTATGTGCATATATAGATGCAGATTGGGGAAGTAGTGTTGATGAAAAAAAAGTACAAGTGGTGGAGCATTTTTTCTTGGAGGAAGATTGGTCTCTTGGCTAAGCAAGAAACATAATTGTATTTTACAGAGCACAACATAAGCAAAATATGTAGCACCAATAAATAATTGTAATCAGATAATATGGATGAAACAAATGTTGAAGGATATTGGAATCAAATTTGATGAGCCTATTTTTATACACTATGACAACACCGGTATAGTAAGTATGTCTTAGAATCATGTATTGCATTCTAAGACAAAGCATATAGAAATAAAGTATCATGTAGTGAGAGAGAAAGTTGTAGAGAAAGAAGTCAAACTTAAGTATATAAGTAAAAAAGAGAAGATTCCAAATATATTTACAAAGCCCTTACCTAAAGATACATTTGAGTATTTGAGAGGTATGCTTGGGGTTATGCCCCAGCCTACTTTTGAGAAGTGATGCAGATTTTTGTATCAGTCCAGTGGTACATGAGCTCTATCTTTTCTAGATTGGATGTTGGTACTTCTTCTATGGGGGAGTATGTGTGTTTTGAGCTGAGTCATGAAGGACTCTAGTGAATGTATTTTCTGGAAAAGTGTCTTTTGACATTAAGGATTGACATATTGATGTTTACTTTTTTTCATTGATGTCAATGGGGGAGAAGTATACATGAAAAAAATTATATAAAAAAAAAGAAATCATCAATGGGGAAAAGGATAAAAAGAAAAGAACAAGAACAATAGGGAGAAGAAAAAAGAGAGAAAAAAAGATACAAACATCTGTTGGAAGAGATGAAGAAATATAAAATGAAAAACCTAAAATATTGATGAAGAAGATGTGAAAAGATTGATTGATGAAGAGGATTTGAAAATATTTCAGAGCAGTAGCATTGCAGTTTGGTATTCATGGAACTTGGATGTTTTTTCATCTATGTTGCCATCAATGCCAATGGGGGAGATTGTTAGGAATGAATTTTGAATATATCCTATGGGGGAGTGTTCAGAGCCATTGTGTAACAATTGTATGTTTCATTCATGACTATGGTTGTCATTGATGTCAACAGAGTGATCTACTGGAGATTAGCAGAGAAGCAGACAATGTTTGAATTAGTGCATGTGGAGTATTGAGGATCGAGCTATGAGGAGTTGAGGACTTACTATATATTTTTTCCTAAGATTATGGTAAAGAGTGCACACAAAAATTCAATTATTCATAACAATTATGTGTAATTCAGTGGAAGCAGTATTCAAGCAGTGTTCTTGAGAAGTAGCTTATGGTAACTGGATGATATATCCTAATCGGGATAGAATCTAGGCATGTGAAGTTGTACAGTTGATGAAGACATAGTGATAGTGATGTGGACATGACATCATGGTGAGAGGTCACATGAGTGAAGATTTATTTTGTCTAGAAGTCGACAATTTTATGTAAATGTGAAATATTGTGTAACGTGTGGAGGTTTATATTTTGTAATTGGTTAAGCCTTGTTGGACGACTCATTTGTAATTATTTGAGTGTGGTATAAAGGAAGGATTTTTTTCCTTATTGTATATAGTATGGTATAGAGGTGAATTGTGGATTTGAGAAATATATGTTGTAAGAGGATATGTGAATTGCATAGATCTGATATTGTGATGCAGGAGCATCTTGGGTCCTTGGCAATCCTGTGTCACCAAAAACAATTTGGAGTTTGTCTGTGTTGCTCAGTTTCTACTTTAACCAAGTTGGTTGGTAGTTGGTTATTTTGTGGGTGGTCAGTTTTTTCACTGGAGATTGTTTCACTGGCACTCGACATTGCCTATCTGCTGCTCGGTTATCTTGCTCACCGATGGGTTTAGTTTTAGTTTCTATTATGGCCAACTTGTGCATTTATATTGGATCATGGATTTAATGTTGGATTCCATCATTGGGAAGTGTTTGGTCCTAGATTTGACCATTCCTTCTATTGATTGTGGATCTGAAGGCTGACTCAATTCGATAGCTTCTTGTATAAATGTAGTTATTTGGTTATAGTTTATGGGGCAGTTTTTGTATAGGAGTTGGTAGAAGATAGCAGTGGAGATTTTGATAGATCCTCACATGTTGGAGGACTTATGTGATTCATTTTAATATCTAGCCCTAACTAGGAAGGCCTTACAGCCCGACATGTATGGTTCTATTTGATGATAATATATCAAAGTTTCTGCACACTCTCTCTTACTGTTGTGTTTGTTGGCTTCCACATGTGTTGAGTAGGCTTGGATCATTAGGGTGCACCATTGTTTGGCCCCTCTTTTTCCCTACCTTACATTGGGTGGTATCAGAGCAAGGTGAGATCTTGATCTAGTTCTGTGGATCTACGTTTGTAGGTTCCTCTTGAAGCCCTAGTTGATTGTTGTGGGGTAGAAGATTGCGATCTGACCTAAAATTGTAAAGGGTTGTCATGATGGTTCATGGGAGGCGAGATGTAGATCTAGGATTGGCAGATATGCTAAGGTAGATTTTTGTTGGGTTAGAAGCTGTTGAAATAGCCCAAAGAAGATGCAAACATCTTGAAGATGTTAGTAAAGATGAAGTTGAAGAAGAACAAGTGAATGCAGAACCTACACCTATTATGGATCAAGGTGAAGAAAGATTTTTGAAGGCTTTGACAAGTGTAAAGTCAACACCACATTTGAATCCTCCTGAGTATGGTGGAAAGCTATATTCTGATGAATTGGTGGACTAGATCACCGAGATGGAAAATTACTTTGAATATGAAAACATTCCTGAGGATAAGAAGGTGAAGATTGCAAGCACAAAGTTGAAAAGTCATGCATCCTTATGGTGGGAACATCTATAGCTAGATAGAAAAAGGAAAGGCAAAGAAAAAATCAAGGTATGGAATAAAATGGTGAACAAATTGAAAGGAAAGTTCTTACCTTGTGATTATCAGATTAACCTAGTTCAGTGAATGCAAAGTTTGAGATAGAAAGATAGCTCAGTAAAAGAGTATACTGAGTAATTGTATAGATTAGATATCAGATTTGGACATGATGAAGATGATGTGGAAAGAATCGGTAGCTACCTGAATGGTTTGAGAGTTTCCATCCAAGAGGAAATTAGTATGGTCAAGTTGGAGAATATTGAAGAGGCTTATCAATTTGCTTTGAAGGCCGAGGAGAAATTAAACAAGAGACATGAGCAAAGATAGAGAGGTCAAGGTGGTAGATTCCCTAGAGGAAGAGGTAGATCTAATGGTGAAAATGGTAGATCTGAACCAGAAAAGACAAATTTGGACAAAGGCAAGACCGAGTGGAAAGGTGAAAATTCATCTAGAGCTAGAGGCAGTAACTACTGAGGTGGTTATGGCAGAGGAAGTTTTTGAGGAACTTGTTACAATTATGGAGAAGGACATAGATATTTTGAATGTACACATGCTAGTAAGAAGGCTAGTAGCAGTAGAAATGCATTGGTACAAGAAGAGTCACCGAATGAACCTGAGAAAGAAAATAACTTGATGGTAAGGAGAGCACTATGGAATGAAAGTAAAAAGGAAGATCTGGTAAGGAAAAGTTTGTTCAAGACTAGATGCAAAGTTTTTGACAAAGTTTGGAAGGTAATCATTGACAGTGGTAGCTCGGAGAATGTGGCATTTGAAGAGATGGTCACAAAATTGTAGTTGGAAAGGTTGGTACATTCAAAGCCCTATCATATTTCATGGATCAAAGATGAGCATACACTCCTAGTAAGTGAACAATCTTATGTGAATTTGAATATTGGAAAATACTATGATAAGGTGTAATGTGATATCATGCCTATCGATTGTTGTCATATTTTGTTGGGTAGACCTTGGCAATATGATAGACATGCTATATATGATGGGAGATTGCATAAGTATACTATTGTTGCTGATGGAAGGAAACAAATCTTGTTACCATTGGTGGAAGAACCTGTTAGTAATGTTTTCACATCTGTGAAAGTTTGTTTGATGGAAGGAAGAAATTTTGTTAACTCTTTGAAGAAGAATGATGTATGGTTTGTTGTGATCCCTAACAAACTGAGTAAGAAAACAAAGGATAATGTCCGTGAGGAAATTGATAGGTTACTCACCGAGTATAGTGATATCATTTATCATAATGTACCTGATGGTTTGCCACTAAAAAGAAGTATTGATCATTGTATGGATCTAATCCCTAGAGCTAGTTTACCGAATAAGGTACCTCATCTGTTGACACCTACAAAGAATAAGGAATTGAATCGACAGATTCAAGAGTTGTTGGAGAAAGGTTTGATTAGAGAAAGTTTGAACCCTTGTGCAGTACCTTCTGTATTGGCACTGAAGAAGAATGGAGAATGGAGAATGTGTACTGATTACAGAGAAATCAATAAGATAACAATGAAGTATAGGTTTCCTATACTGAGAATGGATGACATAATGGACAGTTTGACTGGAGCAAAGTATTTCACAAAGATTGATTTGAAAAATGGGTATCATCATATCAGAATTAGAGAAGGTGATGAATGGAAGATTTCTTTCAAGACAAAAGAACATTTGTATGAGTGGTTGGTTATGCCTTTTGGTTTAACTAATGCACTGAGTACTTTTATGAGGTTGATGAATGAAGTTTTGAAGAAATTCTTGGGTAAGTTTGTGATTGTATATCTTGATGATATTCTGATATTTAGTAAGACCAAAGAAGAACATTTGTTGCATGTTAGACAAGTTTTGCAGAGATTGGAAGAGGAAAAGTTGCTGATAAATCTAAAAAAGTGTTCATTCATGAAAGAAGAGATTTTGTATATGGGATTTGTTATTTCAGCTGACAGTTTGAAGATGGATCCTAAAAAGGTTGAAGCTATTTTGAATTGGCCTACACCTGTGAATGCTAGTGAGGTAATATCATTTCATGGTTTGGCAAGTTTTTACCAAAAGTTCATAAGGAATTTTGGTTCAATTTGTAATGCTATGACTAAGACTATGAGAGGAGACAAAAGAGAATTCAACTAGACACATGGAGCTAACAAAAGTTTTGAGACTCTGAAGTAGAAGGTTTCTGAATTACCTATTTTGGCATTACTTGATTTCAGTAAAGTATTTCAAGTAGAATGTGATGCAAGTGGAAGTGTAATTGGAGCTGTGTTGAGTCAAGAAGGTAAACCTGTTGCTTTCTTTAGTGAAAAGTTGAATGATGCTAGAAGAAAATATTATGTGTATGATCAAGAATTCTATGCTATTGTTCAAGCACTAAAGAAATGGAGACATTATTTGATACCGAGTGAATTTGTGTTGTATACTGATCATAAGGCTTTACAATATTTGGGTAGTCAGAATAAGTTGAATCAGAGACATATGAAATAGGTTGAGTATTTGTAGAGTTATACATTTGGGATAAAGCATAAGAGTGGAGTCACTAACTGAGTTGCTGATGCATTAAGTAGGAGAAGATCTTTGATGACTGAGATGATAATTGAAGTTCTTGGTTTTGATGAGATGAGAGATTCTTATGAGCTTGACCTTGATTTTTCTGAGCCATGGAGAAAGTGCAGAGAACCTATTCAAGATCAACAAGATACTGAATGGGATGAATATTTTATTTAGGAAGGTATTTTGTTTAAAGGTATTCAGTTGTGTATACCGAGAGGAGTAATGAGAACTAATCTGATAAAGGAGAAACATAGTAGTGGTTTGGCTAGACATTTTGGTATTGATAAAAACATGGAATTTGCTTAAGGAAAAGTACTATTGGTCGCAGTTGTATAAAGATGTTTAGAAATTTTTGAAAAGTTGTGGAATTTATCAAGTTGCAAAAGGAGTAAGTGAGAATACTGGATTGTATACACTGATTGTTGTTCCTGAGAAACCTTGGATTGACATCAGTATGGACTTTGTTCTTGGCTTAATGAAGATAGTAAGAGGTAATGATTCTATATTTGTTATTGTGGATAGATTTTCAAAGATGGCACATTTTATACCTTGTAGAAAGAAATCATATCTAGTACATGTAGAAGATCTTTTCTTTAAGGAAATTGTCAGATTGCATGGATTATCAAGGAGTATTATCTCTAATCGAGACAATAAATTTGTTGGATATTTTTGGAAAACCCTTTGGAAGAAATTTGGCACTAAGTTGAAATATAGTTCTACATTTCACCCATAAACTGATGGACAAACTGAAGTTGTGAACAAAAGTTTGGGAAATCTTTTGAGATGTTTAGTTGGAGACACACTGAGTAATTGGGATTCTGTGTTGGCACAAGCAGAGTTTACATGCAATAATTCAATGAATAGGAGTACTAGAAATACACCATTTGAGATTGTGAATGACTCACAATCGAGAGGAATATCTAATTTGAGAGACATTGCTGATGAGAATAAGAAAAGTATTGAAGGAGTAAAATTTGCTGAGTACATGAAGACATTGCATGAAGATGTGAAGTTGAAGCTAGAAGACAGTAATAAAAAATACAAAGATAGAGTTGATAGATCAAGGAGACATAAATTTTTTGATTTTGGTGATGAAGTGATCATTCATTTGAAGAAAGGTCAATTTCTTGTTGGAACATATGGGAAGCTAAAGATGAAGAAGTTTGGACCTTGCAAGATTTAGAAGAAATTCGACAGTGGAAATGCATTTGAGATTGAGTTACCAGATGACATGGACATATCACTAATTTTCAACATTGTTGATTTGTATGAGTATCATGAACTTAATGAATAAGTGGTAGTACCGAAAGAATATCCTAAGAAGAAGAATGAAGAAATTGAACAGATTTTGAAGGAAAGAGTTGGCAAGAGTACAAGAGGAAAATAGTATATGGAATATCTGGTAAAGTGGAAGAATAGACCGATGGAAGATAGTTCATAGATTTCATAGTCTAAGTTGGATATAGCTTAGACCAAACCTACCAAATGATTCGGAGAATCATTTCAAAATAACCCTAGGTGTCTGATGTAGGAGCATCTCAGGTCCTTGGCAATCCTGTGTGACCAAAAACAATTTGGAGTTTGTCTGTGTTGCTCAATTTTTGCTTTGACCAAGTTGGTTGGTAGTTGTGTGTGTGAAAATTATACCTGATCTGTAGACACAACACTCAGTAAAACATTAGAGGTTAGCTATAATCAAAATCATGCAAAATTGAAAGCTATCTAACCAAGCGATTTACTGCCTTCTAATAGGTGCGAGATTAATGTTCTCAGATTGTAATCAAGATCAGTGACCTAGACGACACCTAAATGAAGGATTTGAATGCAAAAGATGGATATGGAATAAATGCAATTAAGCTATTTTTTGGATTTTTCTATGCAATAATAATTGTAAAAACTGATATGAAATCTATGCTAAATGAAATTGATATGCTATGAATGCTATTGAAAATTGATATGCTATGAATCTAACAATGATATGTAATATGAATGCAAAAAAAATAAGATTGATCTCACAAAGCTTTGAATTCGCAAGTTGATTCCTCAGTCTCCAATTCTCCAGCATGATTGTGCAAAATATGAGATGATTTGTGAAGAGCTAAAGCCTTAATTTATAGAAATCCAGGGCTTTGGAGGTGCATGAATAAAAGCCATAAATCACTCAAATTAACTCATCTTGATTTTTGAGTTATCTGATCATAATAGATAGTTAATTCTCAAAATCATGCAAAAACAGCTTTTTAACTCAAATTAGAGTTTAGATCAGCTTTTTGAACTCCAAAAGGATGTTGAGTTCCAAAAAGTCAATAACTTGCATTGATTTTCTGATTTGGAGTTTAACTGTTTCTTTTGAATATGCATAATAATTAAGAATTAAATAAATAAATAAAGTGATTTATCCTCAACTCAACTGATTTTTGAAAATAAATAATTAATTTATGGGTTAATTAACTATTTATTCAAACTTTTATTAAAAATTATATTATTAAATAATGACAACTTGCTTTAATTAATTAAATAAAAATTTAATCAATTATTCATAGGAATTTTGATTTATTGTCAAAATTAAATAATACAATTAATAATAGATATAATTAAATTTAATTACACAATTAAGTGGCAAATATTAAATCTAATTAATTAAATATGAAAATATTCAATTAATCAATTTTTTAGGATAAATGTGATTTATCGCCAAATAATCATTAAATTAAAGATAATTAAGATAATTAGGAATATTACTAGGAATATTCCCTGATGCAAAATTTAAGGTAATCAATTATGATTCGATGATGTTTAGATGTGCCTTAAGTTAGGACTTTGATGTCGATTTTGTTCGAATTGAAGATGTAGGAGATTAATGAACTTATAGCCCATTTTTGGGGTATTACATTTTGCCCCTCTTTGAATTACTGTGCGAAGCGCAGTGGTTCAAAGATAGTCTGTGTTTGATAAAGATATGAAACTGATTCAAAAGATAAACCGATCTCAAGATAGAAACCGATTGAAAGATATTGAGATAGGAGTTGATTGATATTGAATTGATATGGAGATAATAGGTCTTGAATGACCAAAGATAATGTTCACTGTAGCAGAAAATGAACCTATGATTGCGAAAAAGTGTCAAAATGCTTGATTCTGAACCTTAGGATTGATAAGAAGTGAGTGACCCGTTCTAGACTCGATTGTCTTAGCAGAACTAGCAAGTATCACATCTGAATCCTTCAGTTGCCGAAGAACCAAGGAAAGAACACTATGATCCGATGGTTGCAAAAATTGATACAGTTTACAAGATTAAGAAAATATCAGATTGATATGGATCTTGATGAATCTGATATGCCCCAAGTGATGATAGATTTGCCCCGAGCGATGAGGACTTTTGATGAATCAGTGACTAGACGTGATTGTTATCTTGATCACTGATGAAAGATATTGATAGATTTGATCGATAGAATTTTGATTTACAAACTTTGAATTGATGTGCAATACCATGCCCCCTTCGGGATTAAAATTGAAATCTGACAAGAGAAGTCAGCGTTAAATGGTTTAGAAGCATGTTAATTGATTTGAGAAGTGGTTATACACGTTCAAGAACGCATTCTGCATCGTTTGGAGGTCTTGGAGACCGAATTTGACTAGATTTGACCATGAGTTGACCATGGTTGACCAAGTTGAAATTTTGATAGTTTGATGTAAGATAATCAGTTAAGTTGAATACTAGATTTCTGTGATGATTGAAGGTCGAATATGCAAGTAGTTAATAATATGAATGATCTCAGATTTGAATTTTGATCCCGAAAAAGGATTGTACTTGCTATTTCATTGGAGGAACCTTCGTGTGAGATTCAGCTCTTGTTAGACTTGAAGATGCGATTTGAAGAATCATTTAAGCATTGAAGTTCGTTTAATCATTGTGAGATCATGCAATGAGACATGCAAAATGAAATGCAACCTAAGACCTAGGACCTAGTCACTGATCATGTGTCGATTTGTTATCATCATTGAACTTTTTAGGTAACCGGATAAATCAATACAATGCCCACTAGCCATGAAACCATAGACATATGAATATCGATTTGTATGTGCAAGAATCAATACAACACCCACTGGTCAAACAACCATGGACATATGAATATTGATTTTAGTTGTTGAATGTCGGATTAGATATAAGCATCAAGGCACAAGCGCCAGGATGACCTGAATATCATGTCCATTTTGATATAGCAATTTGTACAAGCATCAAAACATAAACGTTGTGATGACCTGAGTACGCCTTGCATTACAAACACATCAAACAGTTAAGAGATCATTCTAAATCCAATGTGAATTACCCGTAGTGACCCTTTATCGTTCACATCCTTAGGCAAGATTGCGTTCCACAGTAGGAGGAAGAACTCACTCAAAAAGACAATAGTTAGATCAAACTTCCTTGAATTTTTTTTGGGTATCAATGGTCGAGGTACGCATGGCCATCCAATTCGAGATAGAGGCTCTTACAGTCGGACACCATTTCAATCCAGAATTTCCAAAGTTGTTAGATTTTCACATACAAGCAGAAGACAAAGAAAAGATTATGCCCCCAGTCATCACTCTCTAAATCCTGTAAAGGACATCATTGAAGAGCTCGAAGGGACACAATATGCAAAAATCTCAATGCGAATCAGTAAGCATACAAGGAGATAAAAGCATGAAAAGCACAGATTGTTTTCAGTTGAGTTTTGATGTTTGATTGTTGTTGATGCAAAATCCTTTCTGGAGACGAGACTGACTGACTGACTCAACTTGAAGCTTCAAAGGACTCTGAGTGGATATGACACATCTAAGATACATTGGAGACTATAAGATATGACATTGATTGCCCCCAAGTTTGAACATTGATAGGATACAGACACTTGAGCTGATTGGTGTACAGACCGACTTATTGAAACCAGGATATGCAGAAACAAACCGGGAGATATGTAAAAACTAAAGCAAGACTGAAAGCTGGGAAAGACCAAGATTGTGCTGATAGATGGAGCATTTTGGAACAAGTGGTGCCCGTTTGCCGAGTTTTCACCATCTTGGTAGAGATTCTATTTTTGCTACCGAGGTGCCTGTTTCCAGGTTTTCACCAAGGCACTTTTTTTTTCTTTTTTCATTTTTTTTTTTATATTTTTTCATGTTTTCAATTTTTTTGTACTTTTTATTTTTTTTTATTTTTTTGTGAATCATCAAGGCGCCTATTGCTAGGTTTTCACCAAGATGTTCATTTTTTCAAGACTTTTTCCGATTTTTAAGATTTTTTTCAGGACATTTACCAAGCACTGAATGCCTTAGGCGTAGAATTTCTTCAGATGGAGAACGTTGATTGGTTCTCGGAGCTGTTCTCCTTCAGTCGTTGAGAGTTGATAGGCACCAGAGCCAAAAGTAGCAGTGATTACAAAGGGACCCAGCCAGTTGGGTTCGAACTTCCCCTTGCGTTCTCGATGTGATTGATTTTTAGGATTTTCTCTCAACACTAGATCGCCAACCTGAAATTCTCTATGTCTGACTTTCTTGTTGTAGCCTCTAGACATTCTTTTCTGATACACTCTGAGATGATCATACGCTGCTTGTCTGCGCTCATCTAGTAGTTCAAGTTCTTGTAACCTCGACACTCTGTAGTCTTCATCAGTGACAAGTCCATGCATTCTAATCCTGAGTGATGGGATTTCAACCTCAATAGGCAGTACCGCTTCAGACCCATAAACTAAAGCGAAAGGTGTAGCCCCTGTAGGCGTTCTGATACTAGTTCTGTATGCCCAGAGAGCTGGATTGATCATCAGATGCCAGTCTCTTCCTGTTTTATTCACTGTTCTGTGCAAGATCTTCAGGAGATTTTTGTTTGAAGCCTCAGCTTGTCCGTTCCCTTGAGGATAATAGATAGATGACCAATGTTGAGTAATTTTGAACTTGGCACATAAGTCATCTAGGTCCTTGTTTTTGAATTGTCCCCCGTTATCTGTGATTATAGAGTGAGGGATCCCATATCTGCAAATGATGTAATTCAGGATGAACATAGAGATCTGTTTCCCCGTTGCTTGTGTTAGAGGAACTGCTTCTACCCATTTTGTAAAATAATCTGTAGCTGTGATTATATGGGTATGTCCATTAGAAGAGTGCGGATGGATAGCACCTATGAGATCAAATGCCCATTGTTGAAAAGGCCATTGTGTAGTAAAAGGAATCAGATCTCTCCCTGGAGCATGAATCAAGTTGCCATGTACTTGACACTGTTGACAGTTTTTAGCAAATTTAATAGCTTCTTTTTCCATTTCAGGCCAATAATACCCAGCCCTAATAAGTTTTCGAGCTAACGTTAACCCGTTCAAGTGTGACCCACATATACCCTCATGGACTTCCTCTAATGCACGTTGAGACTCTTCTCGTTCTAAACATCTAAGCAGTGTACCATCTAGACCTCGTTTGTACAGATCATTACCAATGATGACATATCGGGATGCGGATCGGATAAGGTTTCGTTTCTCAAAATGGTTAAAGGACTCAGGGATGATTTGGTCGTGGAGATAGGAGAACAAATTTTTGTAGCGAGATGAGTCATAACTTACAACAGTGCAGATCATGCGGGTTTCAGGGGAGTCATATGCAGGATAGGATAGGGCTTCCACCAGGAACTCGTAGCGTAGTTCATGTTCAGGCTGTTGTAAAAGAGTAGATAATGTTGCCATTGCATCAGCAGCCTTATTCTCCATTCTGGGTATTTGCTCAAATGTGATAGAGATGAAGTATTTCTTTAGATCATCGACCATTCTCTTGTAAGGAATGAGCTTTTCATCTTTGGTTTGGTACACATCATTGACCTGGTGGATGACTAGTTGTGAGTCTCCATGAATGTGCATCTCTGTAACTCTCCACTGTATTGCCATTTTCATACCATTGAGAAGTGCCTCATATTCAGCAATATTGTTTGTGCAAGGAAACTTTAATCTGAATGCTTTGGGTATCGAGTATCCTTGAGGAGTAATGAACAATATGCCTGCGCCGGATCCATTCTGTGTGTAGGAGCCATCAAAGAATAATCGCCATGCTCTAGAAGAGAGGTGCATGATAGAGGAATCGGGAAATTCCATTTGCATGGGTGTATCATCAAACAGTGGTGCTTCAGCTAATTGATCAGCAATGACCTGTCCTTTGATAGCTTTTCTTTCAACATATTCAATGTCAAATTCGCTCAAGAGCATGACCCATTTAGCTAGTCTACCTGTGAGGGCAGCTTTGCTTAGGAGATATTTCAGTGGATCAATTTTAGCTACCAAATGAGTAGTATGAGCTAACATGTAGTGTCTCAATTTCTGTGATGCAAAGATCACAGTGAGACAGGCCTTCTCTATCATTGAGTAGTTCTTCTCATAGGCCACTAAAGTTCGGCTGATATAGTAGATGGCTCTTTCTTTCTTGTTCTCATCATGCTGTGCTAGCAATGCCCCCAGTGATGTATCTGTTGCGGAGACATATAATATTAATGGCTTCCCATGAATAGGAGGCATCAATATAGGTGGATTTGATAGATACTTCTTGATATGTTTAAAGTTGTTCTCGCATTCTTCATTCCATGCAAAGGTCACACCTTTATGTAATGTTTTTGTAAAAGGCTGTGAGATGTCTGCTAGCTGTGATATGAATCTTCTGATAGATTGAACTCTGCCTTGCAACGTCCTCATTTGACTGATATTTGTGGGAGGTTGCATCTCTATTATAGCCTTGACCTTAGCTGGATCAACTTCAATGCCTTTCTTGGAGACGATGTATCCTAGGAGCTTTCCAGAAGTGACTCCAAAAGCACACTTTTTAGGATTTAGTCGAAGACTAAATTTTTCCATTCTGTCGAGGATCATGCTCAAGTCTGTTAGATGTTCAGTTCTAATCATGGATTTTGCCAAGGTATCATCTACGTAATCCTCCATTGTTCTATGCATCATATCATGAAAAATAGATGTCATTGCTCTTTGATATGTAGCTCCAGCATTTTTGAGTCCGAATGGCATAACATTCCAACAGAAAGTTCCCCACGCACATGTGAAAGCTGTTTTCTCTTGATCTTCTGGAGCAATTTTGATTTGGTTGTATCCAGAAAAACCATCCATAAGGGAATATATTTCATAGCCCGCAGTCATGTCCACTATCATATCAATGTTAGGCAGTGGAAAATCATCCTTAGGGCATGCTCTGTTCACGTCTCTAAAGTCCGTGCATACTCTGATTGAACCATCTGGTTTGGAAACAGGTACAATGTTGGAAATCCACTCAGCATAGTCTATGACACGGATGAATCCAGCTTTTAGGAGTTTTTCTAGTTCTGCTTTGACTAAGAGTGCAACATGAGGATGCATCTTTCTCAATTTTTGTTTCATTGGTTTTACTCCGGGAGCAATGGATAGATGGTGCATAATGAGATTGGGATCCAATCCTGGCATATCTGAATATTTCCATGCAAAGTTGATCTTTTTCTCTGATAAGAAGGTAGTGAAGTTTTGTTTCTCTTCGTCTGATAGAGATTGTGCTACATGTACCAATTGTGGTTCCTCTGTTGTACCCAAATTGATGGATTGAGTTGGCTCAATCAGAACTGGAGATCTATCCTATAAATGACTTGGAAGGACATCAAATATCTCATCCTTAGGTGCCTCAAAGAGGTTTTCACCTTCAGATACGTCTTTTCTTTTTACTTTTGTCGGTTCTGAGACTGCCACAAAGTGGTTTTCACCCTCAGAAATCTTTTTCTTTTTCCTTTTACTCTTGTTTTTCTGACTAAGATATTTGATGTCCGACTCGGTCATGCTGACACTCGGTTCACTGATGGAAGTACTCATAGGCTCAACTGCATTGAGGTAGCAGGCAAGGGCATAGTCATTTGGGAAGGTATACATAACATGGTTTGGGTTGGTGGAAGTTTGGTCGATAAGATCAGGGCGTTGGATAGTCAAAGTGGGAAAGGCTTGGGATATGGTGTTCACGGATGTGGATATGTCATCATTGGTCCTAACCTGATGCTCAAGTTCAAAGGTGATATTACAGCTCAGAATGTTCAATTCGTGAATAGGCTCAACATCATCATAGGAGTCCTCTTCAGCCATAGGTGGATTAGACACGTTAAGTTCATTGTTTCGCTCTAGACCTACATTGGGTTGAGAGACATATTGGTGAATAACATCAATAAATTTCTCTGTTATAAGCTCATCTTCTTCTGGAATGGCACCCCATTCATAATCATTTGACTCATCTTCTGATTCAGAATCTCTAGGAAATCTTAGAAAGTGCGTGAAATCAGGATGAATACCCCAAGAAGGATTACCCTCAGTCTCTGACTTGAATTCATATTCATGGGAATCAGTGTCAGAATAACTACCCCCTGCTTCTCGATCAGTTTGATTGCCTTCGAGATTGGTTGGTTCTTGTGGTACAACCATCTCTTGCACTACAGTAGGTTCTTGTGTTTCTACTACATTAATTCTTCTGATAGGATCATCTGTATCATCAAGAAGATCTTTGATCTCTTTAGGCAATTTTTCATAGGGGATAAGCTCAGAGCTATCTGAATCATCATCAGAGGGTTCTATTTCTTCTTTCTTAAGAAGGGGTTCTCCTGGTGCAATTTGTTCTATGACATGAGAACAACCACCTTTGAGATGATAGGGTTTCTTCTTAAACCCTATGCCACCAGTATCTTTTTTGGCTCGACCAATATGTGAAATGGGGGTCACAAGACCCTTTCCCCTAATTCCTAGAGGTCCTTGACCAGAATATCCCATCTTGGCTATCAATTTGTTTCCTGGACCATATGAATTAGAAGGGACTGTAGGTGCTATAGATTCACTAGGTTGAACAATTTTAGATTCAGAATCCTCTTTATATAGCCATGCCAGCACAGCTTCATCCTCTTCAAATTCTTGTTTAGATACTTGCTCCACCACAAAATGTCTTTTGTATGCTTCCATAGGTTCCTTAGGTTCTGATTTAGACTGCTTCAAGGATTGGCCATATGACTTAGGTGAGATTGGGAGAGATGTCAGAGACAAGACTGGCTCTATAGTGTATTCTCCCATCCCATTTTCTTTGATATTGATCTCTTTAGCAATGTCATCCATCTTAGATGTGGAAGCCACATTTTGTTGCTTGATGGAAGATTCTCTATTATTGGGAACAAGTTTATCGGCACTTTCCTTCAATGTATTACAAGTTGTACTCAGATCAGCTGGGATAGTAACCTCCACTCCTTCATAGGGAAATTTCAAGCATTGATGGTATGTTGAAGGAATAGCCTGCATTTCATGTATCCAGGGTCTCCCTAGAAGGATATTGTAAGCCAATGGTAGATCGAGCACCTGACATGTGGTATCTTTGATGACTGGACCCACCCGGATGGGCAAGACAATGGTGCCTTTAGAAGCTCTTTCTTGTTCATCATAGGCTTTTATGGTGATCTTCTTTCGAGGATCAATAGCCATCTCTGAGAATCCCAACTGTGTGATTAAGTTGTAAGAACAAATGTTGAGGCCTGCGCCCCCATCTATCAACACACGTTTGACTCGACGGTTCTGGATCAAGACTTCTATGTGCAAGGGCTGATTATGTGGGTGACTTAGGGAGTTGTCATCCTCTTCTGAAAAGGAGATATATTGCGGAGATGTTAGATGACCAACCATAGTTTGGAACCTGTCTAGATCTAGATCATCAGGAACATTAGAGCTGAGCAAAGCTTTGTCTAGGATATCTCGGTGAGCTGGAGAGATTCGAAGTAACTCAAACATAGAGATTTTGGCATTGGTATGCTGGAGTTGTTGTACGATGCTGTAAGATGTAGGTCTGGTATCCTTTGGATTGGGAGATTTCGAGGCAACCTTCTGTTTAGAAGCAGATGTGAGATTGAAAGGTATCTTAGGGACATCAAATGAATTTGGTGTTTGTCCTTTCAGATGCGTCTGAGCTTGTGATCTGGTAACTGCATTAGCTGAGGAATGATTTCTATCTCTTCGTACAATCGTGATGACATTACAGCTCTCAGAGAGGCATGGTTCCACCATATTGATGACAGCATCGTTTCCAGGGTAGGCATAGTTGACTTTTGCCCCCATGTTAGGCTGAGAAGTGGAAACTCCCTTGCCATGTTGTGGAAAAGGTTCTGTAAATGCTGTGTGATCATTATTGCTGGTAGGATTATCGATTGTGATGTCCCCTTGATCTATCAAGTCTTGAATGGTATGCTTCAAATGGAAGCATCCATTAGTTCTGTGGCCTTTAGTTCGATGGAAAGCACAAAATTCATTATCTTTCCACCAACATGGTTTTGGATCCGGATCAGGTTTTCGGATTGGTGGTAAAGAGATCATGTTATCAGCTATCAGGGTCCTCAGAGCAGATTCCAAAGATTCTCCTAGGGGAGTAAACTTTCGTTTATTATCCCATCGTTTGAATGGCTTCTTTGGAGATGGTTCAGCAGATTTTTGCTCTGAAGCTTCAATGGCTTTGGTGGCAAGGGTGAGATTGTAGGCCGGTGCCTTTGATGGGGTGTGGATAGTGTCAACAACACCGTCAGAGACGATACCTTTGTTTCTATTCCAAGTCTTATTTTTATCTTTTGAGCTAGATCCCGATTCAGACTTGTCCTTTTGAAGTGTGATTTCTCCTTTCTTGACAAGTACTTTCTCAATCTTGATTGCATTATCCACCATTTTATCAAAAGATACATGATCTTGCATTTGCAATGGATAGTTGAGCTCTGGAACAAGGTTATTGATAAAGATTTCAAGTTTCTCCATTTCGGGAATTGGTCTAGCATATAAAGAAAACTTCTTTCGCCACCTCTTGAGAAAAGTTAGGAATGATTCCCCTGGATATTGCTTGAGGTTACAGATATCGATCATGGTAATCGGATGTTGAATATTGTAGGAATATTGTTGATAAAACAATTTAATCAATTCCTCAAAAGTTTTGATCGTAGAAGGTAATCTTGAAAACCACTGAATGGATGCTCCTCCCAAGGATCTAGGAAAAAGACGCATTAGATAAGTCGGTTCATGCATGAATTCCATGGATTGTGTACAGAACTCTCTGACATGATCTTGAGGATCAGAGTGCCCGTCATATTTGTCATACTTTGGTATCTCCACTCTTTTTGGGAATGGAGGCATATACAAGTCTTTGTCAAAAGGGAAAGGACAAAGGGCCTCCATGGAGAATTCCTTGGGTTCCTTCTCTTTCTCAATTTTATTCATTTTGACCTGCATAGCGTGCAGCTGGTTCATTATGGCCGTCATCGGAGTTTCTTCCTCATGTGTGATGATATCTTCGACATTGAAGTGAGGAGGAAGTTTAGCTCCTTCTTGGGCTAATTGCAAAAAGTATGCCTCTCTATCCATTTTCAAGAAATGCCTCATCATTCTTTTGAATTCATCATCATTCTGACACCGATGGATTTCAGAGGGTGTAGGGTCTTGGTCGGCATTATGTTGAGAATGGTGTCCCTGGGATCCTCCTCCTAGAGAACCATGGTTTGTCCCTGCTTGAGACATGGTAGGAGTTTTTGGGCTCCCTGGAATAGATTGAGGAAGAGTTTGTTGATTACCTCTGTGAGTTGATAGAGGAGGTATGTAACCAGTTTTTAATCGAAAGTTACCGAGACCGTCGTCTTCGTAGATACCTGACTTGATGAGTTGTTCAAGAGTTGGACCCGGGGTATTGGTCAAAAGTAAGTTCTGAGATGTTTCTTCTGATTTCTTGTGTGAAGAAGCTCTGGTCTCCACCATTAACTTTGAATGAAACAGAAGAAAAGGATGAAGACAACTGAAGAACAATTTGATTCGAGAAAATTGGATGGCGCAACCTTGTCAAGATTATGATAGTTTTGAAGATCTGATGAGATGTGGGTGAAGGAAACTGTGCCCTGGATGTATGGGATCGATCGCCCAAAAGATAGCGGACACGAGTTCTCAACACTTAGTTTGTTTTTGAAGATTGATTGATTAAAGATTGATAGTTATGACAAGGTTTTGACACGAGATAAAAAGGACTCAAATTGATCAAACAGAAGACTAGATCGGATTCAAAAGATCAAACTCAGAAAATGGTAGAATGCTCAATAGCTACTGCTCTGTTCCTGACACAATGATATTTTTGACAGATTCTGGAACTAGGCTGGAAACATTGGATATCTTGCAATTTGACAATTTCTGACAACTTTCTCAAATTTTTCCAAACGACACTCTGCAGACTCGTACGACACTGGGTAGTCTATGAAATGACAGTTGCTAAACTCAAACGACAGTTGGGTAATACTGAAATGACACTTGACAAAACTCGTACGACTTTTGACTTCTTGAAATGACTTTTGACTCCAGAAAAGATTTTACGTCAATTTTTGCAAAATGTAAGGTTTTCAGTTTTGGATTGTTTGCAAATTGTACTGTCCAGATTTTGAAGGTTATACCAGATTTGATTGTTTTTAATAGCCAAGTAGATAAATAAGCATGCAGAACAGCAAGCAAGTGATTCCAAGCATGTCTGAAAACAATGAACAAGGGCAAAAGCAACCTTGCACATGAACAATCAAGTGACCAAATTGTGCTAATCCCTGAGAGTACTAATTGTGTATGTTCTGAAAAGTTTTGCAATAACACACATATACCTGAGAATGAAAAATTGGCCTCTCTAAGGTTTTTAGTAATGGTTTGACTCTGCAACTTTTATGATTCAAAGGGGTGAACTCCAATCCCGGCGCACCAGGGTTTTGACACAGTCTGAGAACTTAATCTTCAAGAGCTGCTAGGGAGATCTGACAACCCAACAATGAACCATACCCGTGGAGATTTCTTCCACAAGGACATTTATATAGCGGTTGTCACTACCATGGCGAAAATGGCTATTACCGCTTGAGGTTCCGTCAATGCAGTTTGCCCTGTGAAGGGATTGTCCGCTACGGTTAACCCTCTCTAAAGATGACTCACAATAGTATACCACAAGGGGACTTGGCTCTAGATTCAAGGTTTTGACACCTCTTCACTTTTAACCCAAACAAAGCAAGCAGATTAATCCGACACGCTAAGACAAAGTTTTGTTCCACCAAGGTCTGTGATATCAACTCCACGTGATCTATCAACCTCTCCGGGGAGAGAATGTATCAATCAATAAGAGAAGACGCACTAACCAATTTTGATTCACCAAAGCTTGTGATATCAACCCCACATGATCTATCAACCTCTCCGGAGAGAGAATGTGTCGATCAATAAGAGAAGACTCACTAACTAAGTTGAATGTGAAACGCACTAAGTATCCTCCCTACCTACAAGGATTCTATCGTCAAGAAGGATTTCGCTAGGAATCCAATCTCTCAAGAATCACAAATAGTGTTCATAGGGCCTAATTACTATGTGAGCACAGATGTATGTTCCGAAAGCAAATCTACCAAAAGCATCCAAAAAGTAGAAAGAGGAACACTTAACGTTTAAAGCGAATATGAGATGAGTCCACAAGGTGGAATACTTAACACCTCACACAAGCTAAAAATGAGTCCACAACTTAGAAAACAAGGGAGTTCCTAAAAGCACAAAAGGGTTGCCAAGTGGAACATTTAACGCTTCTGTCCTGTTGACCCCTCCCCTTTATGGCGCTGAGATTGCAACCACGGGGCGGAAATGAGGGGCCGGCGGATTAGCGAGTCCAATAACCCAAGATAGCAATCAAGATCAATCACAAGTATTCTAAGACTACTTAATGAATCCTTAAGGGTTCACAACCTAGTATCAATTATGCAAGTGTGTAGAAATAGATCAAAAGCATGAAAAGATGCACACAAGCTTGACACATAAGAGATTTATTTTAAGTCCCAAATCAAAATATTATTAGATGAAGGAGAATACCTGGGATCCTTGCAACGCGCTTAGTAGATTTTACTTGATTTTTAGCAATTTTTGTTGAGCTTTTCCATGCAAGCAAGTGACGAACTCTCCAACAAGCAAACAAGCAAACAAGATATGCAAAATATATTCAACTTATGAAAACCATAGGGTTAGCTCTAAAAATCAATTATTATCAGTAATAATAACCAGCAATCAACCCAAATGACAACTCATATCATTCATTGAACCATGTAAAAAAAATAAGTGCATACCCATCACAAAACTTTATTTTTTTTTTGCTGCATTTGACCTAGTCAACAAGATCTAATTTTCTTGATATGATTTTGGCCACAAAAATAGAAATTCAGACTAAAGACCCCTGCTAAAAAACAGAGAGCTTTCCAAAAATGCAAAAATTTTAGAAAAACCTCTTCATTTGTGCCCTAGAGACCCATTTTATCAATACAGACCAGTTTTTGTAAATTGACTATTTGAGCTATGATATCATGTCCAAATTTAAAACACAAAGAATGGACCCCCTGTAGAATTTAAAGAGCTTTCCGAAAATATAAAAATTTTCGAAAAATATGCTGATTTGCGTCAGATATTAATTTTTTCCGGAATTTCAAGAAAAAATTATTAAAAATTCAAAACATCTCAGAAAATTCTAAATTTTTTACTGTAGCTTCCATGACATGTCACTAACCTGAAAAAAAAATTTTAGATCAAAATTCCAAGCCGTTTGAGAGATAAAATTAAATCTTTGAAACTTTGGGGTTTTAGCTCCAAAAAAATCAAAACCAGCATGCAAAGGTGGGTTGCCCCACGGTGGGCGCCAAAAATGTGTGTGTGAAAATTATACCTGATCTGTAGACACAACACTCAGTAAAACATTAGAGGTTAGCTATAATCAAAATCATGCAAAATTGAAAGCTATCTAACCAAGCGATTTACTGCCTTCTAATAGGTGCGAGATTAATGTTCTCAGATTGTAATCAAGATCAGTGACCTAGACGACACCTAAATGAAGGATTTGAATGCAAAAGATGGATATGGAATAAATGCAATTAAGCTATTTTTTGGATTTTTCTATGCAATAATAATTGTAAAAACTGATATGAAATCTATGCTAAATGAAATTGATATGCTATGAATGCTATTGAAAATTGATATGCTATGAATCTAACAATGATATGTAATATGAATGCAAAAAAAATAAGATTGATCTCACAAAGCTTTGAATTCGCAAGTTGATTCCTCAGTCTCCAATTCTCCAGCATGATTGTGCAAAATATGAGATGATTTGTGAAGAGCTAAAGCCTTAATTTATAGAAATCCAGGGCTTTGGAGGTGCATGAATAAAAGCCATAAATCACTCAAATTAACTCATCTTGATTTTTGAGTTATCTGATCATAATAGATAGTTAATTCTCAAAATCATGCAAAAACAGCTTTTTAACTCAAATTAGAGTTTAGATCAGCTTTTTGAACTCCAAAAGGATGTTGAGTTCCAAAAAGTCAATAACTTGCATTGATTTTCTGATTTGGAGTTTAACTGTTTCTTTTGAATATGCATAATAATTAAGAATTAAATAAATAAATAAAGTGATTTATCCTCAACTCAACTGATTTTTGAAAATAAATAATTAATTTATGGGTTAATTAACTATTTATTCAAACTTTTATTAAAAATTATATTATTAAATAATGACAACTTGCTTTAATTAATTAAATAAAAATTTAATCAATTATTCATAGGAATTTTGATTTATTGTCAAAATTAAATAATACAATTAATAATAGATATAATTAAATTTAATTACACAATTAAGTGGCAAATATTAAATCTAATTAATTAAATATGAAAATATTCAATTAATCAATTTTTTAGGATAAATGTGATTTATCGCCAAATAATCATTAAATTAAAGATAATTAAGATAATTAGGAATATTACTAGGAATATTCCCTGATGCAAAATTTAAGGTAATCAATTATGATTCGATGATGTTTAGATGTGCCTTAAGTTAGGACTTTGATGTCGATTTTGTTCGAATTGAAGATGTAGGAGATTAATGAACTTATAGCCCATTTTTGGGGTATTACAGTAGTTGGTCAGTTTCCTTTGGTTACCAATTGTGGTTAGTTATTTCCTAGGCAGTTGGTTATTTTACTAGCACTTAGCATTGCCTGTCTATTGCTCGGTTATCTTGCTCACCAACGGGTTTAGTTTTAGTTTCTATTGTGGCCAACTTGTGCATTTATATTGGATCATATATTTAATGTTGGAATCCATCATTGGGAAGTGTTTGGTCCCAGATCTGATCATTCCTTTCATTGATTATGGATCTAAAGGCTGACTCAGTTCGGTAGCTTCTTATATAAATGTAGTTATTTGGTTATAGTTTAGGGGGCAGTTTTTGGATAGGAGTTGGTAGAAGATATAAGTAGAGATTTTGATAGATCCTCACATGTTGGAGGACTTCTATGATTCACTGTAATATCTGGCCCTAACTAGGAAGGCCTTATAGCCTAGCATGTATGGTTCTATTTGAATATAATATATCAAAGTTTCTGCACTCTCTCTCATTGTTGTGTTTGTTGGCTTCCACATGTGTTGGGTAGGCTTGGATCATTAGGGTGCACCATTTTTTGGCCCCTCTTATTCCCTGCCTTGCATCATATTGAGATCTGGTGAATCAGTTGATGCGGTTTGGAATAGATAGAGGAGAAAAGATAAGTTGATGAGATCAATAATTATTTGGTATTATTCTATTTGAGTAATACAGAGATCAGTTGGATAGTGTGTTCAATGATCTTTCCCTTGAAGTTGTTTGGACAGTGGCTCCTTCTCTCTTCCATAACTCCTAACTAGGTAAGAATCTTTTAATAGGGATTCAAAGTCTCCTAATAGGGACTCATATGTACTAAATGTATCTCATAAGGCTCTTAACAGAGTCTATCCTCTCACAAGGAATTTTTATATTGGTACATCTTTTGTGGGCATCATTCCCACTGGGGTTTACTCTTTGATCAAGAGGTTCCCTAGTCAACATATCTTGTGTTATTGTGTTGTTGTGTATGTTTATCTTTCTATGGTTATTTTTTACATTGATTACATGGTTGAAATTAGTTAATGGTGATAAAAATTTTATTTATCTGATAGCATATTCAAACCACCCCCCCCCCCCCTCTCAATTATCTTGGTGGACTTGAAAAAAAGTATATAAAAAAAAATCATCTATGGGGAGAAGGAAAAAAAATGAAGAAGAAGAACAATAGGGAGAAGAAAAAAGAGAGAAAGAAAGATACAAACATCAATTGGAAGAGATGAAGAAATATAAAATGAAAAACCTAAAATATTGATGAAGAGAATGTGAAAATATTGATTGATTTTATTGATGAAGAGGATTCGAATATTTCAGAGTAGTAGCGTTGCAGTTTGGTATTCATGGAACTTGGATGTTTTTTCATCTATGTTGCCATCAATGCCAATGGGGGAGATTGTTAGGAATGAATGCTAAATATATCCTATGGGGGGGTATTTGGATCCATTCTGTAGAATTTTTATGTTACATTCATGACTGTGATTGTCATTGATGTCAACATAGTGATCTACTGGAGATTAGCAGAGAAGCAGACGATGTTTGAATTAGCGCACGTGGAGTATTGAAGATCAAGCTATGTGGAGTTGAGGACTCACTCTATATTGTGTCTTGAGATCATGGTCAAAAGCATGTACAAAAATTCAATTATTCATGATAGTTATGTGTAATTCAGTGGAAGCAGTATTCATGCATTATTCCTGAGAAGCGGCTTGTGGTGATTGGATGATATCTCATAATCGGGATAGAATCTAGGCATGCAAATTTTTACAATTGATGAAGATATAGTGATAGTGACATGGACATGAAAAAATGGCTAGAGGTCACATGAGTGAAGATTTATTTTGTCTGGAAGCCGACAGTTTTATGTAATTGTGAAATATTGTATAATGTGTGGAGATTTATATTTTGTAATTGGTTAAGCCTTGTTGGCCGACTCATTTGTAATTATTTGAGTGTGGTATAAAGGAAGGATTTTTTTCCTTATTGTAAATAGTATGGTATAGAGGTGAATTGTGGATTTGAGCAATATATGTTGTAAGAGGATATGTGAATTACATATATCTGATATTGAGATCTAGTGAAGCAGTTGGTGTGGTTTGGCACAGACAAAGGAGAAAAGATAAGTTGATTAGATGAGTAATTATTTGGTATTATTCTATTTAAGTAATACAAAGATCAGTTGGATAGTTTGTTCAGTGATTTTTCCCTTGAATTTGTTGGGACAGTGGGTCCTTTTGTCTTCCATAACTCCTAACAAGGTTAGAATCTTTTAATAGGGATTCAAAGTCTCCTAACAGAGACGCATATGTACTGAATGTATTTCATAAGGCTCTTAATAGAGTTTATCCTCTCACAAAGAATTTTTATATTGGTACATATTTTATGGGCATCATTCCCATTGGGGTTTACTTTCTGATCAAGAGGTTCCCTAATCAACATATCTTGTGTTATTGTGTTGTTGTATATGTTTATCTTTCTATGGTTGTTGCTTAGATTAATTACATGGTTGGAATCTATTAATGGTGATAAATTTTTTATTTATCTGATAACTGATTCAACCCCCCCCCCCTCAGTTATCTTGGTGGAATTTACTTTCTAACAATTGGTATCAGAGCTCTATTGTTTTTGGACTGGATGTTGGTACTTCCTCTATGGGGGAGTATGTGTTTTTTTTTTATAAAGGGCTATGTTAGAAAGTAAAGTCCACCAAGATAACTGAGAGGGGGGCTGAATCAGTTATCAGATAAATACAACTTTTATCACCATTAACATATTTAAACCATGTAATCAATGTAAGCAACAACCATAAAAATATTAACATACATAGCAACACAAAACACAAGATATGTTGACTAGGGAACCTCTTGATCAGAGAGTAAACCCTGGTGGGAATGATGCCCAAAAAAGATGTACCAATATAAAAATTACTTGTGAGAGGATAGACTCTGTTAAGAGCCTTATGAAATACATTCAGTACATATGAGTCCCTATTAGGGGACTTTGAATCCCGGTTAAAAGATTCTAACCCTGTTAGGAGTTATAGAAGACAGAAGGACCCATTGTCCAAACAACTTCAAGGGAAAGATCACTGAATACACTGTCCAACTGATCTTTGTGTTACTCAAATAGAATAATACCAAATAATTATTGATCTCATCAACTTATCTTTTCTCCTCTATCTATGCCAAACTGCACCAACTACTTCACCAGATCTCAATATCAGATCTCTACAATTCACATATCCTCTTACAACATATATTTCTCAAATCTGCAATTCACTTCTAAACCATATAGTATATAATAAGGATAAAAATCCTTCCTTTATACCACACTTAAATAATTACAAATGAGTCGGCCAACAAGGCTTAACCAATTACAAAATATAAACCTCCACACATTACATAATATTTCACAATTACATAAAAAACTATCGGCTTCCAAACAAAATAATTCTTCACTTGTGAAACCTATGACCATGCTATCATGTCCACATCACTATCACTATGTCTTCATAAAATTTTCAACTTTTCATGCCAAGATTCTATTATGGTTAGGAGATATCATCTAGTTACCACAAGCTGCTTCTTAAGAACACTGCCTGAATACTACTTCCACTAAATTACACATAACTATCATGAATAATTGAACTTCCATATGCACTCTTGACCATGATCTCAGGACACAATATAATGTAAGTCCTCAACTCCACATAGCTTGATCTTCAATACTCCACGTGTGCTAATTCAAACTCTATCTACTTCTCTGCTAATCTCTAGTAGATCACTCTATTGACATCAATGACAACCACAGTCATGAATGCAACACACAACTGCTACACAATGGCTCTGAATACTCCCCCATAGGATATATTCAGCATTCATTCCTAACAATCTCCCCCATTAGCATTGATGGAAACATAGATGAAAAAACATCCAAGTTCCATGAATACCAAACTGCAACGCTATTGCTCTAAAATATTTGAATCCTCTTCATCAATCAAATCAATCAATCTTTTCACATCCTCTTCATCAATATTTTAGCTTTTTCATTTTATATTGCTTCATCTCTTCCAACATATGTTTGTATATTTCTTTCTCTCTTTTTCCTTCTCCCTATTTTTTTTTATTTTTATTTTATCCTTCTCCCCATAGATAATTTCTTTTTTTTATCCTTGTTGGCCGACTCATTTGTAATTATTTGAGTGTGGTATACAAGAAGAATTATTTTCCTTATTGTAAATAGTATGGTATAGAGGTGAATTGTGGATTTGAGCAATATATGTTGTAAGAGGATATGTGAATTATAGAGATCTAATGAAGTAGTTGGTGAGGTTTGGCACAGATAAAGGAGCAAAAATAAGTTGATGAGATCAATAATTATTTGGTATTATTCTGTTCGAGTAATACAGAGATCATTTGGATAGTGTGTTCAATGATCTTTCCCTTGAGGCTATTTGGATAGTGGGTCCTTCTATCTTCCATAACTCCTAATAGGGTTAGAATCTTTTAACAAGGATTCAAAGTCTCCTAACAAGGACTCATATGTACTGAATGTATTTCATAAGGCTCTTAACAGAGTATACAATTGGATGTTTTTTCATCTATGTTTCCATCAATGACAATGGGGGAGATTGTTAGGAATGAATGTTGAATATATCCTATGGGGGAGTATTCATCATTCATTCCTAACAATCTCCCCCATTGGCATTGATGGGAATGGGGGAGATTGTTAGGAATGAATACTGAATATATCCTATGGCGGAGTATTTAGAGCCATTCTATAGCAATTGTATGTTGCATTCATGACTGTGATTGTAATTGATGTCAACACAGTGATCTACAGGATATTAGGAGAGAAGAACATAGTGTTTGAATTAGCATGATTGGTGAGATGAAATATTTTTTAGGATTACAGATAACATAGAATAGTGATGGTATTTTCCTATGTCAGACCAAGTATCCGAATGACTTATTGAAGAGATTTGGAATGGAAAATTGTAAGCCGGTTGGCACACCTAGGGCAACTGGTCATAAGATATCTAGCACAGATGAAACTCCTGCAGTTGAATAAAAGAAGTACAGATCAATGATTGGAGGATTACATTATTTAACTCATACAAGACTAGACATATCACATGCGGTTGGAATTGTCACAATATTTCAAGCTAATCCTAAAGAGTCACATTATGCAGTAGTAAAAAGAATATTGAGGTACTTGAAAGGAACAATTGAATATGGATTATGGTATGAAAAATTTGATGATTTTACCCTATGTGCATATACAGATGTAGATTGGGGAGGCAATGTTGATGACAAAAAAAGTACAAGTGGTGGAGCATTTTTTCTTGGAGGAAGATTGGTCTCTTGGATAAGAAAGAAATAAAATTGTATTTCACAAAGCACAAAAGAAGCAGAATATGTAGCAACAGAAAATAATTGTAATAAGATAATATGGATGAAACAAATGTTGAAGGATATTAGAATCAAATTTGATGAGCCTATTGTTATACACTATGACAGCACCAGTACAGTAATTACGTCTAAGAATCCTATATTGCATTCTAAGACAAAGCATATCAAAATAAAGTATCATGTAGTGAGAGAGAAAGTTACAGAGAAATAAGTCAAACTTGAGTATATAAGTACAAAAGAGAAGATTGTAGATATATTTACAAAGCCCTTAAAACCTAAAGATACATTTGAGTATTTGAGAGGTATGCTTGGGGTTATGCCCCAGCCTACTTTTGAGAAGTGATGCAGATTATTGTATTAGTCCAGTGGTATATGAGCTCTATCTTTTCTGGACTGGACGTTGGTACTTCCTCTATGGGGGAGTATGTGTGTTTTGAGCTGAGTCATGAAGGACTCTAGTGAATGTATTTTCTATAAAAGTGTCTTTTGACATTAAGGATTGACATATTGATGTTTAATTTTGTCGTTGATGTCAATGGGGGAGAAGTATAAATGAAAAAAATTATATTAAAAAAAAGAAATCATCTATGTTGCCATCAATGCCAATGGGGGAGATTGTTAGGAATGAATTCTGAATATATCCTATGGGGGAGTATGCATGTTTTTTCATCATTTGGAAATCATCGGGAAGGGCCAAAGTCTTTTAAAGTCTTAAGTACACCTAGCGGGCCCCTTTTTATTTTTCTAAGTCTAAAGTTCCCCACAAATTAATTTTTTCCTAAGTCTTCATGTAGAAGTTAAAGCTAGTTAGATCTACTTTAATCCAATGGTGGCCACATTTCCTTGATGAAAAGATATCCAAAGATTACTCATTGTGGGATCATGCCTAAATGACACCTGGCAACTAGTGGGACCTGGTTGGAGCTAAAGCGGAGGATAAATCATCAAGAAGATCAAATTTAATTCGATGATAGGTGTAATTCCTTGAATTAAAGATGATACCTTTTTAAATATTGAGGGATCATGCCTTGTCAATGTGTATCCACCTAGAGATCATGGGACCGGTTTTCAAAAGGTCAGAAGGGAAATAAAGACTAGTCAGATCAAAGTTGATCTAATAGTAAGCGTATTACCTAGATGAATATATGCTTGATGGATAATGATCAGGGCATCATGCCTTGCTATCACATGTCCCAGATGACATCTCCTCACCAATATTGACAAAAGTTAAAGGTATGTTAGATCTAAGTTCATCTAATGGTGGGTGCATTTCCTTAATGAAGAGTTACAAGTTGTTTAGTGTTTAAGGTATCATACCTGATTGGAAAGTGTTTATGAAGATGTCACATCTCCTCGGGCTACAAGCTATTTAAAGTAAGGGAAGATATGTTTGATTAGACAATGGGCGTGTTCCCATGATCAGAACATGCATGAAATATATTGATTGTGAGATCACGTCTATGCGACTTGTGTCTAGTTCGATTAAAAGGTAAACGGTCGGGCCTGGGTGCCAAGTAATGATGAGATGGTGCTTTCTGATTGGATGTTTTCTCAAGTTAGTAAAGTGACATGGAGGTCATCATTTTGTTGACCTTTCTTGTGAACCGCACGATATGTCATAATGGATCAGATCAACGACTCTGTTTTAAATTTTGTTTTATGTTGTGAATTATTCTATTTTTGCATGTTGTGTTGTAGTTTTGAAAGTTGATGAAGTAATTGTAGATCATGTGGCCATGTTGTCAAGAGTTAATGAAAATTTTCTCGCATAGAGATATAACATAAGGAACTCATTTTGAATTTCAAACGAAACAAGACTTCAGAGAGATTAAGCGGAGCATAATTTTAGAGCTTATTGTGCTCTTCTGGAAAAATTTGAATGGGTGAGTTATTTACTAATTGGTGTGTGTTTGAGTGTTCCACTATTGATAATTTGGCATTGTTAGGATTTTATGGGAGGTAAAGAATTTTTCTAAAATATAGTAGTCTTATGATAAACCCTAAGTTTCTGAGATAGAGCCACAAAGAGAATTTAAGGGTAAAATTTATTATTAGGAGAGGGTTGCTTGTGATAATTTTCTTGAGTAACTAGACCATTCCACCAATGAATCTTCTAAGATAAAAGAACTGGTACCTAAAAAACCTCATTTAAAAATTGCTCATGGTTTGTATGATAAGGTGAATTGGATGAGGGATGCAAATATCAGTGTATCAAGCTTGGTGTTGTTTAGAGTATGGTTTGGTCAGAGACATGCATTCACTCCCAATAGTAATGTATGGGAATTTAATGTAAGGAAGCTAGTAGTCCCTAATATTTTCATAGATGTTGACATACTAATCCAAGTTTCCAAGAATTATGACCCCGTTTCTAGAGTAGTTAGGGATATAAATGGAATCCCTTTGGTTAGCATCACTGTTGATGAAATTAGAGAGGTGTTCTAGTTGAGCGAGCCCTTTGATGACCTAGAGAAAATTTATTTTGAAGCAGTACTCAGGGAGGTCTACAAGAGGGAGTTCTTTAATAGAGTTGGATCATTAACTGTAGTAGGGCCAGATACACCAGAGCCCATTAAGATAGATTATTTCCATTTGAAAGAAAAGAGTATGTATTGGTCATTATGTCATATTTTTGGACAAGATTAAGAATCATAAATGCACATCCTTTACATGTTTATGATGGCTCAGATCCTTCATACATACCTTGCAGTGACATTTTATTTTTCTCCTTTTATTTTTGATTTGATTCATAATGGATTAATTGGTATTCAGAAATCCAAGGTGGATATACCATTTGGGTGGTATTCCCTGTTGATGCACATGTTCCTTTTCAAGGGTTCTAATTATTTTTCAAAGGACATGGAGTTGATGAAGCTTAAGGATGGTGAATAAATTCTAGTGAAATTGTGGAATTTGAACATGTCATGGGATAGGAATGAGTCTAGTTTTGTGACATTTGATAGATGTTTTGCATCTAGACTAAGGGCCCTGTTATTTCTAGAGAATCCAAGGATTCCCAAAGCCTTGTTGACATTTTTTAGGCCAAAGCAATTTTCTCATGATATTAAGATAGTGCATAGCTAGGGAAACATCATTTTATATCATGTTTTAACTATGTTCAGAGTATATGGTTTTAGAGGCACCCCTTTTATAATGTCATATCAAGTTCCATTGGAGGTTCGCATAATAGAGATCCTTAGACAAATTGGTGTTCTACAAGATGTTGCACTGACAAGAAAAAATAGGGGTTCCATATTTCCCACCATCACTATAGAACATCAATTTGTGATCACAAAGGGATGATGGATGCACATAAAGAAGGTTTTAGAACCTTACCATTTGGCCACATCAATTGCAAGGTCTACTAATCCTAAGGGTTTTTATGGCGATATGTTTAAGAAGACGACTAGGTGTGCTACCATAGATTACATTTTCTATTTTCCTAAGGACATCATCAAAAATGAGTTTGATTTACAGGAGTAGGAATTGAGGACGGAAAAATGGCTGGTGTACAAGAAAATCCTAGATTTAGTGCAACATTTTGCTAAGGACTATGATCCATTGAGGGACTTCAAGTTGTTTAAGAAGAAATTTGATGCTCTGATGAATCATTTTGAAGGCATTGTGTAGGCCTTGAATCAAAAGAAAGATATGGTTGTAAAGACAGAGCTAGAGAAGGCCAGTCTTGTCCTAAGCAAGCCAACATTTGTAAAACTTGTGCCCCCTGGTGAGTATGTTTTGCATAGGAGATCAGGATATAATGTGGTGATACCTAAGGGTGATACACATTAGAAGGGCCAAAGAATAGAGAATATGTCTTCATCCTCCATGAGATTTGAAGATAAAATACATACTAAGGAGCCTTCTACTTCATAAGAAAAGAGGGAAATTGATTTAGATTCTGAGTCTCCACCTTCCCAGAAAGGCATAGATTGGAGGAAATACACCCTAACAAAGTTAACGTATCTATTTTTCCTCCCAATCTCCCTTGCATATTATTGATAAAAAAGAGGTAGCAGAGAAATTGAAAAGAATAGGAAGCCTAGGGAAAATTTGTGTGACCTATGAGGAAGTCTAGGAGGGAGTGCCTAAGGAACCCAAAGGAGTAGAAATGGATTTAACTATTGATGAATTTGCAGGCAAACAGTTAGACCCTGTGATCAGGTAGGCTTGTAATGAATTTTTGGCTAATGATAATCTTGTAAAGGGTAGGGCCTTTGTGCAGTTTCTATGGAAGAAACATAGTAGCCAGTCCAAAGAAACTTGTGAGAAATGATAGGACGAGCATCCTGATAAGGATCCAAATATCATTGAGGCTAAGGTTAAATAATAAATGCTAACAAGGTTTCAAGAAATCACCCCAGAGAAAGGAAGAGATTTGATTAGAAATGTAGGGGTTCTCATTCTTCTAGAATTGGATATTATTGATGCCATTATTTTTGATGTAGTAAGAAAATAAACCAAGCTAGTGCACGCAACAAAAGAGGTTGCTAAAGAAGAATTGAATGGGTTTTCTTCAGTGAAGCATGCAACATTAGTAATGTGGTCTTTAAAGAGAGAAGAAGACAAAAAGAGAAATGAAGTTTCTAAGATAGATTACTCTGGAAGTTTAGTGGTGAGAAGGGTTGGTGAGACCTCAGATGTGGAAGCATCTGGCATGATCCTTGGATTAGCCAAATTCAGCATGAAACTAGCAAAAAAGGAGGCCAAAGAAAAAGAAGAACTCACAATAAAATTGGAGATATTACTCAAGGCTTATGGTGAGTTAAAAAAGGAGACAAGTGAGAAAGATAATATCATAGAAAATATTAGAAGACAAATGATAGGACAATAATAAATTGGAGCACCTTCTCAGAAGGTAATTGCCTATTCTCCTACTAAGCTCTCATCCTCAAGTCTAATTATTGAATTACATTTTTCTCCCTTACCTCCTAGCTCTCAAATTGAAGAGGATCTAAATTAGGAAAGAGAGAAATTGGAAGGAGAGAGAAAAAGATTAGAAGAGGATAGGGATGATTTGAAAAATAAAATGGAGGAATTTAGAAGAGAAAAATTGGAAACAATAAATAGCTATGAAGAGAAAGTCGGGGATACAATTTTGCAGTTTGTTGAGATTATTTAACCAAAATTGATTTATTTGAGCAGGAAGAAATTGGTAGGTATTCTTAATTCTTTTGAGGTAGATAAGGCTACATTGGAGCCAATTTTGGATACATGCATAGTGAGGTAGGTAAATTTAAAATTCTTTTACTCATTATCTAAGAATGAGGAGAATGTTGATACTACATTCAAGTCTACTCGTAAGCTTGCTAAGAGTTTATTAGACTTTACAACAAAGACATACAACATTGGAAGGAAGGCTATGGTCCTAAAAGGGGAGTATTCCAAGGTGTGTTTTGAAATTTTTCCTGGTATGTTTAAAATGGATGGAAACTTGAAGGATAGGAGGAAATGGATTGGAAAGGTGGATAGTGAATTATCCATAAGAATAAATAATATTATAAACCTTGAGAGTACAATTTTGTTTATTCAGACCATAGAATCAACTGAGGGTGTTAGGTCTCACTTTGGGTTTTTGAGAAAAGAAGTTGAGAAGCTAAAAACAAAGTGGGATTAGCTGGAAAAATAGAAGGCTAAGATTGTTGGCTTTTTTTGGTCTAGTGATGAGGTTTTTGAAGCATGGAAGGGAAAGTATCTCTTAGTGGTATCTAATGAGAAAGAAGACCCTACTACGGTTGCAACAAGTGGAAGTTCTCCAACACTTGAAAGAAGTTAAGGGTGTACAAACAAATTATGTGCATGAGAACAATAAAGTTGAAGACAAAGCTGCCACCTGTTAAAAGCAAAAGCAGTTTTAGAGTTGTTGCAGAAGCCCTGCAGACCAATTAGGAATTATCATCTGAAGTCTTGTAACAAATTAATTATTGATCTTGTTATTTTTTTTTTCTGTTATGTCGTCATTTTTTTCATTTAGAAGGACTGGAAAACTAAGATAGCTTTTTGCATACGAGTTTTCAGTTAGGGTTATAACACATTGTATTAGACTATATTATTATAGAAATAGATATTTTCATATCTTTTGGCTATTATTGTAGTGGTGTATATTTTGAGGCAAGGTGTATGCAAGAAACATGATTCAATACATATTAATAAAAAAATTGTAGATTCAAGTCTCTCCTCTAAGTCCATTTCTTTGAGTTATGAATTTTTTGATTCATTGCATAGAGTCTGTATGTATGTTGTTTTTCCTTACCTTTGATTTGAGATCAAATTAAATAGCTCTGGATAGAACATAGATTCATTTTAGTTTGCACAATTATTTTTATAAGAAGTATGAATCTGGTTTTAAATAGATCAATATTGTCATAAGGTGGTAGTATTTTGGGGTCATGAATCATTGACATTAGTTGGTTTCTATGTTCTCCTTTGCATTAAAGATATTGCCCAATGAATAATGCACTAGCCAAAAATAAGTATGTTCTATAATGATGTGTGTTTAGTAGGGTTTGGCTATATTCTTAAATTTTGACATAAATCATTCAAAATCTCTCAAGTATTGTGATTGACAAGATTTATTTTCTTAATGGTAATGGAGAATCAATAAATGATTGGTTATCATTTAGTATTTTCTTATCATTTATATGTTGTTAAAATCTAGAAATTATTGTGAAATGTTGTATGTGGATCTGGATTAGGTGTACCTACCTTGGTCTTGCAAAGCCAAAAGTGTTGAGGGAAGTCTTGTCCCTATAGTGTTAATATGATTTAGAACAACAAAGAGGGGGGGGGGGGTGAATTATTTGTTCTCAGGTCTTGATGTATAAAACAATCTCATAAACTTATCCTTAAATCAGATCCAAAACCAAAACAACTCAGTCATCACTGATTCAATAATAGAAACATCTAACAATGCAGTCCACTACCTAGTTGTAACTTAACTTGTAAAACATAGCAATGTTCAAATCTAAACATTCACACAAGTATAAACACCAGGTTTTATAGTGGAAACCCAATTTGGGAAAAACCACTTTGTAACATGCTACTATTATTTTCACTCTTCTGAAGTGAGCTCGGTAAAAAGCCAACCCTATCAAAGGTTACAATACACACTATGAAATTTGACCCAGTTAAAGGATTTCAATCACCCAATTAAAAGTGACCCTAGTCATAGGACTTACATAAAATCCATTAGAATGCAACCTTGTTCAAAGGATTTAACATATGACTGTTAGGTCAACCTCTATTAAAAGGATTTTGACTGTTACAATGGTTAGAAAGTAGAAGCAGTATTATCTGAAAAATATACAACTCACTTTGAAAATATCAGATCTGATTCTATACACTAATGCTAGTTTACTGACTTTGAAACTTTTCCATTTCCATCTCTAATCTATTAGAACTTTTCTTCAAGCAATCACCACCATTCTCGTTCAGCCTTTTCTGCTTATTCACTCAATAAAATTTTCCTCTTCCAGCATTCTTTGTTCACCGTGTACATACATATCACAATGTTCAGGTTCCCTTATATTTTCCTCAATTAGGTTAACTCATCTTTTGCCACTCAATCTCATTCGTAGATCTTAGGGTTAGTTCAGATTCATTGAATCTACCCGCTTTATGTTCTTTGGCTCCTTTTCTAGAATCATCTCAAATCTCTCAAAGATTTACAATAAAATGTTTTACAAAGCATTTAATGCTTCCAAACAATCAATAAATAAAGTCAACACATTTTACATAATCCAAGAATTCAATAATGTCAGCTCCAAAATTAAATTCTCTTCAAATATAAAATTGTTGATGCTCAGTCAATATTGTGATTGTTCACTCGGTCTTCATGTAGAATGCTCGATCAATACTAAAACTATCTCCTTGGCTTGCACTGTCTTCCTCGGCAATTTACTAGTGCTCGGTCGACACTATAATTTTTCTTGGCATATACTAACTCGGTCGACACTAACATTACTTGGCTTAAACATGATTTCTCCATTCTTTGCTCAGTTAAGCCTACCAATTTAGTCTCCAGTCTTACTAAGATAAACAATACATTATCTCATCATAGTGCAACATAGTCAAGTACACTTTGTAGTATCAAGATAACTCAACCTTTCCTTAGGTGCTATTGTTACCAACCTTGCTTAGCCCCTTAGCAACACTCAAATAGATATAGTATTTTCCTAAGTAGCAATAGTCTTACCAATTAAGGTTTGACATCAATGACAATACAACAATTGTTTCAATTCAATTTCCAACAATCTCCCTCTTTGGAATTGATGGAAACACCATATGATATCACCTGAATAACACATGGATTACCAACCAATCCAAAATCTTATATGTCCATTAGAAACTTATTTATAATATCCTTAGCTTTATTCTGATTGAAATTTCTATAAGCCTCACTCTTGTGACCATCAGAAGTATTCAGATCTCCCTCTATCCCGATTCTACATTTTAGTTCATCATCCTCTTTTCTTTTAGTTCCATCAGCTCATCAACTCTTAGTTTTTAGTATCATGTGTTATCATATATCAGTACATTCTCCATCTTTGACAAAAATGCCAAAGCAGAAACTAAAACTTACGTCCATCAGATGTAGATAATATCTTTGTAGCTCTGTGTTTCTCCCTCTGTCATCTTGCTTATGATTGATTTCTTATCTTTTCTTCTCTTCACAACTCTACGCTAGCCCTAAAGTGTGACAATCTTCTGCATCAATTTGTCAAATGTTCTGCTGTAGCACATTTGATGCAGTGCTCCTAGCTTGTCTAGGTAGCCTCAGTTAGGGAAAGAACCCCTAATTGACTTCTCAAATAATCATGAGCTTCTCTGGGTAAAGCTTTAGTGAATATGTCTGCTAGTTGTTCTTTTGTATTCACATATTCCATTCGGACTTCTTTGTCTTGTACTAATTCTCTCAAGTAGTGATACTTGATTGCAATGTGTTTAGTCTTAGTGTGCATTACTGGATTCTTAGAAATATTGATAGCACTTGTGTTGTCACAGAAAATAACAACAGGTTCAGTGATTTCTTCTTTCATGCCTATCAATAGTTGTTTTATCCATACCAAGTTTGAACAGTTCACTCCAGTAGCAACATACTCAACCTCGGTAGTAGATTGGGAAATGCAATTTTGTTTCTTGCTTGTCCAGGAGACTAATCTTTGTCCAAGAAAGAAAGCTCCACCACTTGTACTCTTTTTTTCATCTACATTTCCTGCCCAATCAACATCTGTATAAACTTAGAGTTCAAATTTGTCATCCTTCTTATAATATAGATCATAGTCAGTAGTTCCTTTCAAGTATCTCATAATTCTTTTCATGGCCATCATATGTGTTTCCTTAGGATTAGCAGAGAATCTTGCCACAATCCCAATAGGTAATGCAATATCTGGTCTGCTATGTATAGCATATTGCAATTTTCCAATCATAGATCTATACAGAGTTTGATTCACTTCGGCAGCATCATCATTCTTACATAACTTTTGTCTAGTAACCATAGGAGATCCTACTGGTTTAGCATCTTCCATCCCAAAAGTTTTTAGTATTTCATTAACATACTTAGACTATGTAATGAAAATTCCATTCTTCCTCTAATATACTTGTAAACCAACAAAGAATTTGATCTCACCAAACATACTCATTTCAAATTCAGTTTGCATTTCGTTTGAGAAACTTTTGCATAATGCATCTTGTCCACCAAAAATAATGTCATCAACAAAAAATTTTGCCAACAAGATACCTTTACCTTCTTCATCCTTCATGTACAGATTTCTTGTGTCATTTGTTCTTGAAAATCCAATCTGTATCAAGTAGTTGTGCAATCTCTCATACCATGCTCTAGGTGCTTGCTTTAATCCATATAATGCTTTGTTCAGTTTGCACACCATGTGTCTTCTGTTTGGATCAATAAAACCTTCTGGTTGTTCTATGTAAACTTCTTCTTCTAGTATACCATTCAAAAATGAAGACTTGACATCCATTTGATATACCTTGAAATCTTTATAAGCAACATATGCAAGCAGAGTTCTTACTCCTTCCAATCTAGCTATAGGGGCAAATGTCTCCCCATAATCTATTCCTTCTTCTTGTGTGTAGCCTTTGCATACCAGTCTAGCTTTGTTCCTAGTGATTTCACCATTTTCATTCATCTTATTTTGAAATACCCACTTTGTTCCTATAACATTCTTGTTTTTAGGTCTCGGCACCAGAGTCCAAGTATCATTCTTCTCAATCTGGTCAATTTCTTCATTCATTGCTTGTATCTAGTCTTCATTCTCCAATGCTTCTCTAGTTGTCTTTGGTTCAAATTCACATAGTAGACATGTTGGATCCTTAGTCTTACTTCTGGTCTGGATTCCAGTATCTTTGTCTCCAATTATCTATTCAGGCTTATGATGTCTTCTCACATATTTTGCCAAAATAGGTTCAGTTGTTCTCTCCTCTATTTCATCATGTTCCTCAATAAGATTGTCAGATTCAACTTCAGAATGCTTGGCAACCTCTTCCTAATATTCAATAGCATTTTCTTGTAGCTCGGCATGTTCTTGTTCTCTCTCGGCACTATTTTCCTAACGTAATTTACTGGTGCTCAATCGAGACTATAATTTTTCTCGACATATACTAACTCGATTGACACTAACATTACTCAGCTTAAACATGATTTTTCCATTCTTTTCTCGGTTAAGCCTACCAATTTAGTCTTCAGTCTTACTAAGATAAACAATACATTATCTCATCATAGTGCAACATAGTCAAGTACACTTTGTAGTATCAAGATAACTCAACCTTTCCTTAGGTGCTATTGTTACCGACCTTGCTTAGCCCCTTAGCAACACTCAAATAGATATAGTACTTTCCTAAGTATCAACAGTCTTACCAATTAAGGTTTGACATCAATGACAATACAACAATTGTTTCAATTCAGTTTCCAACATATAGTTGGTCCAATCACCTTAGATTTCCCCATATTTAGAACTAACCATTCCTGACAAATCTATCTGTAGATATATTGGTATCTTTCATAAGCATAAAGTCCATTTTGAAGAACCAACATGTTGGACTTTTAAAACCAAATATTCACCAAGAACCCCACCATTATGTTGAACTGCATGTTTGACATGCCTAAAATTCTGCATTTTTAGAGTGAATATGATTTTTTCATACAGAGTCATGTATGAATGACCATTAAGGAGAAATTTTCATGGAAAAAAAAATGCACATAGGCACGGCCCTTGCACAAATCATATTGTGAAACACCTTTTAGAAAAAAATTTGTAGGAAGAAACATTGGCTTAACCACCTTTTGTGTAATTATTTCCAATAAAGAAAGTGATTGCAGTAAATCTAATAAGTTTAACAAAAATATTGAAAATAGTTGGAAAGGGAAAAGGATTTTACTTGCCTATGGAAATAAAATTTCATTTCTAATTATCCATTTAACAAACATTGTATGCTGAAATAAATGTATGATAAAAACTTGTCCCAAAAGCTCGTTTGTTATGTGCCCTATGAAAGGTAATTCCTTGTCTTCAACCAGAATTAGAACTCTATAGTTTCTAAAAATATAATCCATGCACAATCTTATACATTGCAAGAAAGCACAACATGATCTAATTTCACCTTACTTAGATGAACTAAAAAATGATTCAAAGTGACCAAGAAGGTGTCTAGTATTTGCAAAAGACCCTTTGAAGCTTGGAAGAAGTGCTTTTAAAAAAATGTCGTGCAAATTTTGAGATAAATGAAAATAAAACAATCACTTTGTACGCATTTCCAAATCCTCAATTTTATAATGAATGCTTGCAAGATCAATGAAAAACCATGTTAGTGAAAATATTTTATTGCGCTTGCTAGAGGACTGTCTTTATATGCACCATGAGAGGTGGTGTACATGCAATTTTAATGGGAAACTTTTATCACTGTTTACTCTGCTTAATTCCACACACGTGACCAAAGATTTTAAATTAGTAAAAATCTTCCTTCACGTCATCCTATCCCAATTTGATTGTCAATAAAAATGCCTTCATAGATAATGATTAAATCAGACTTTGCATCTAGATGCAACTTTTGGCATGAACCATTTTTTCCAAGTTGGGGAAGGCATCTAGATTAATACTACCGTCTAAGGTATTGACTTCCACTTTATCACATTCTATGTTAGCCAGGTAATCAGCTAGTTTGTTCCTCTCCCTATATGTATGTGTCAAATAAAATATTTTAAATGAATCTAGAATATCCCATACTTGATGCAAGATGTGTTTCATATTCCAATTAAAGAACTTCCTATTTTTACATCCATTGATTATGATCAAGGAATCTCCTTCTACATGCACCTTATTATTGAAGCCTAGTTTTTTTTTTTGCCTAGAAGTAATCCCTACAACAATGCTATTGATTTGGCCATATTATTTGTTCCTTGAGGAAGTGAAAAAGCTTTACCTACTAGTAAACCACCTAATCGATACTAAATGAATATTCCAACCCCTAAAGCTCCTAGGTTACCTCTTGAAACTCCATCAAATTTAATCTTGACAAAATTTGTAGAAGGAGGAAGACATTTAATCTGGGTTTATTCAAGTTTAGGCTTATAAGGGATTATTTGACTACCATTACATGGAATGAAAATAGACTTCCATACTTTCATAATGCTATCATCGCATGAGATGAATAAGGAAATATTATACATATATCTTTGCACATAAGAATTGACTACCTTAGAGATAGATTTTTCTATGATTTCTTGAACCTTGCCTTTGGGAGCTACCTCTTTCCTAAAAACTTGCTTGTTACGCTCCCACCAGATGGACTACAAGACCATTACAAGATTTATCCTCCAAATACATGCAAAACATGATGTTTTATAGAGAATAGACCAAGACTGTAATAACTCAAAGAGTGACTTTTTCATGGGTGTAGAAAAATTAAGTCTCACCCTCACATAATTCGAGCATTGTTGAGAAAATGGACATTGTATAAAGAAGTGATCCACATTTTCCAATTCTTCACTACAGAGCACACAATTGAATGGTTGTGCAATTATTACTTTGGTCAACTTTTCACTAGTAAGAATTCTCTTTTGTAATGCCAACCATGTGAAGCTTCTTACTTTTGGCATGATCATGTTATTCCAACAAAATGGATATGCTCTTTGAGATGGTTGTCGATTCTCTTTGTTTTGCATAACTTCATATCCCTATTTGATTGAGTAATTGCCATCTTTGGATGGGGCCCATATCAATCATCTGGTTTGTTTATGATGAATACAAGTCTTTGTGATAGGATCTAGCTTAGAAATTTTTTTTGAATTTCATCAATTGAGTTGGCTGAAAAACCTTTCCAACATACTTTCCCTGAATTGCTTTTGATGCAGGTAACATAATCTATTAATTTATAACCCACTAATTTTGAAAGGATTGCAATCTCTGAATGTGAATCAAGAAAATTTCTTAATAGTTGATGACCATTCCATGAGTCATTCCAGAAATGAATACATTCCCCATTATGAACCCGCCATGTGACATAAGTTGTGAAACATTCTCTAGATGATATCATGAAAGTCAACATTTTTGAACCTTTAGGAGGATATAATATTTTGATGATTTGTATCAATTTTGGAGAGTCTAGGTGCCTTGATTGCATAATTTGACACCATAATGAATGAGGTTTAGTGCACATTTTCCAAATTATCTTTCCTCTGAATGCTATGTTACACTTTCTTAGCGGATGCAACCCTACACCTCCTAATGCTTTATATATCATGATGCTATCAAGTGATACAAGTGAGCTATTTTTGGCCTCTGATATGTTCCATTTCCAAACCAATCTCCTTATGATCTTTTCAATCTGGAAAACCACGGAATTAGGATCTATTAAGACAAGAACAAAATAATTTGGCATTGCTATAAGTACTAAATTTATAAGTAGTATGCATCCTAAAAGAAGCATCCATCTTTCTCTCTATTTTTTTATTTTGGATTTGATTCTCTCTATCACTTTTTACTAGTAAGAGGCCTTGTTAGTCCCCATAAAAAAAGGTATCCCCAAATACATTTGTGAAAGATCATCTAATTGAAATTTTAATATTCAAAAAATCTTTTTTTTGATGTCTTACTTTGTATTGAACATGTATATTATAGAATTTTGTTCATTTATTCTTTGCCTTGATACTGTTGTATATATATATATATATAATACTTTTTTTATTTCTTTGGAAATTGTTATTCTTGATTTACTATATAAGAGTGTTTGATAAGCTTGTGTTTGGAATGTGAATACCTCACCAAAGTCCTAATTCACTCTTGTGTTTGATATTCCTACTTAGAGATTCAACCATGATAAATAAGAGGAATGGGGATAGTGGATCTCATTGTCTTACTCCTTGAGTAGCATTAAAGAGTCCTGACGGTGCCTCATTTATAATGATTGAGAAACATGCACTTGACAAGCATGATTTTATCCATTTGCACCACTTTATAGAAAACCTAAATTTATGTAAAAAATGAAGGAAAGACTAGTATACTTTGTCATAAGCCTTCATCATATCCATATTAACAATGAATGATGATAGGTGGGATGCCTAAATAGAATGAAGAGCTTTGTGTGCACCAAATCAATGTTTACTCTTTCCTTTCTAGGTACGAAGCCTCCTTGTCCTAGAGAGATGATTTTTGGGATTATATGTTGAAGTCTCAAGTATATGGCCTTAGTGAGAATCTTATAAATTGTTGTGCACAAGAAAATGGGTTTGAAATCTGCAAATGTTTTCGGCTTTTTTACTTTTGGAAATATTGCTATATGTTTTTCACATTGAAGTTTTTAAAACCAAACCATTGTTTCTAGATTCTTCAAGAGATGCTAATAGATCAAGCCCAATAACATCCCAACATTTCTGAAAAAAGAGGGTGGTGAAGTCATTTGGCCCTTTGGATTTATTTAGAGAAAGAGAAAAGACAACTTAATTAATTTCTTTCAAAGTAAAAGGCTTCATAAAACTATTATTGTCTTGCTAATTAAGGATTAATGGAATTCCTTACAATAGATCGTGTCCATGTTGTTGTGATGGAATTTTGATGGGTGTAGGATCTGGCTAGTTTTAAAAAAAATTGTACCCCTTCTTGTTGAATTGTTGTAGAATTTGTTAGTTGGTCTCTTGTACTGGCATTACCAATGGAAAAGATTGTTTTTGCTGCCCTTTTTTTTGGTTGAGGCACGAAAAAAATTGGTGTTATGATCTCCCTCCTTTAACCATAATTTTTTTGACTTTTATCTTGAATAAATTATTCTCTTTTTCATAATTTTCACTACATTTCTTTCAACTGTTTCTATTTATTATAAATGCTTGTATCTAGTCCATACTGAATAATTTTCTCATGAATCTATGAGATTTCCTTAGCCACTTGATCTTTTTTAGTGAAAATGTTTTTGAATACCTACACCTACCATGTTTTGATTTGTGCTTTGATATACTAAAGTTTCTTCTATAATTGATACATTTTATTGCCTTTATGGTATGGATCACTCACCCACTATTGACACGATAGAGGAAGGAAATAGGGGTGCCTGAACCACATCCTTTCAAATTTAAAATATGGTTTATGTGAAGCCATTGAACTATCCTTTGATATAAGAAATTAAAAAAAAAGTGATCTGAACAAAGAATAGGTATAATATAATATTACAAATTGTATTTATCTAGGACCCAACTGTGTGTCACAAAAAAATTATCTAGTCATTCAGCTATCTACAAGAAATCTTTCCTCTTGTTTTTCCACATATAAAACCCCTTTTGAGGATGAATATCTTGTAGTTAATTATCTATTATAAAATGTTTGAAATCGTCAATTATTCTCTATGGTGGACAAATCCCCTATTTCTTTTCCTATGGGGATACAATAGTATTAAAATCCCCACATAGGATTAGTTTATGATCTGTAAATTGTTACATGTATATGGTTAATGTATCCCATATTCTCATTTATTCATTTGTTGATGTTGGAACATAGATTAACCAATATAAAATCAAGATAATAACTTTTTACTTTTAGTTCCTGCTAATTAGTATCCCACTTATCAGGCTCCACCACAACCAACTTAGAATTCCAAAGTCAAATGAGGATGCTCGAGGTGCCAATAGATGGGTTGAGGATTTTATTCCATTTTTTCATTTATTTTTTGTATCTTTGAAATTTCTTGTGAGGTTTTAGTTTCTTGTAACCTTATAATATCTTCCCCAGATGCATCCAATTGATTATTAATATGGGCTCTCTTTTGAGAGGCATTGAAGACTCTGACATTCCATGATAGTAAATTCATTGCACTTGAGGAGAGAAGCATTCCCTCATTGGTCTTTTGGATACTGATAGTTTCCTATCCAAAGTATATTTTATTCCAACATCAATTTCCTCTTTTAGCTTGGCCAATTTTGACTTCCTACCTCTTTTTTTGGTGAAGGATGAGAAAGGCTATGAGAAGAAGAGGATTGTGATATTGATAGTCATTATGGGTAATCAAATTGGATTCATGTGAGGCCTCAATCTCTTTTGTGTGTAGATCCATTTGATAATTTATGAAATGTAGATCATCTTTGGGGTGAGGTAAATGACTGGTATTAGGGATCCTCTTACCATCTTCATTGAATACTTCATCTAAAATTTGATCTATCAAATTTGAGACAATTGAGTATAACAAGTCCTCTGCCATTTTTATCTCTATTTTAGCATTAAGTATTGTCATTAGTATCAAAGAATATCAGTCTGTTACCTATGCTATTTAGTCGGTAAAAGGAAGAACTACAAGCTACATATGATAGTCGATTAACTATATAAGCCTTCATACCAAGTAGTCACAAGGCAGTACTGAGAACTCAAAGGAAATAGCTTTAACCAAGCACCAGAGCAGTATTACCAAGCATCAGTGTAAAATGATACCAAGCGTCAGTAAATACCGAGTAGACTAGATACTGAGCACAAGTGTGTTCATTGAACAGTATTGATAGTGTTTACCGATCAATTCATGAAATGGCATAGTAATCAGTTTTGGCACAATTATCTATGCCAATGGTTATAACAGAATCACAAAATGCTTTTACCATGATCGAAGATCATTTATTATAGATGTAATCATTAAATGTGATGATGATCTCTATGTAATTTTTAGATCTTAGCTTATTATCCTAAGATGATGTAAACCTAATTAGGTCATGGAAGTTAAGCGGTGATGGAAATCATAGAAGTATGCTATATATTTGTATTTCATGACATTTTGAAAAAGGTTTTTGACATAAGCTAATAAGTTTTGACACATGAATGCGAAGGATAGGAAGGAGATCCTGAAGTAAGTAGACATACTTTAGACTTCAGTTATCAGACAAGGTTGAGAAGCATTCAGATATATTTAGAGTATCCAGAATCAGTCAAGGCTATCGAGCAGTACAGAGGAACAATATCTACACATTGAGGTGATATATATTGATATTTCATAGATCTATTTCAAACAAGCATAAGTTGTCAATTACATATACTTTCTATTATTCTCTAATCATTGTAGATAGCAAAATCTCTTAACAGAGCAGACTTAACAGTCTTATTGTAAATCTCTTAACCAAGTACACACTCAAGTAGTGTTGTTGAAATCCTTTAACCAGGTAGATCTAGTCAATCTTATTATTACTCCTAATAGGGTAAGATCATCATAAGTGATCATAACTTGTAGCCTTAACCGGTATACTTTATTATCTACAGTAGTGAAGAATTTGTGGGTGTCATCCCCACCGCAATTTTTACCTTCTCACAAGGGTTTCTGTGTAACCAAAATACTTGTGTTATGTGATTGAATTGTTGTTTTTTTTCATGCAATTTACATTTACAAGTTAATTGAATGAATGATGCATATAATGGATTCAGTTGGATAGAACTAGTTTACTATTGTTTGTTGATTAAGTTTGAAGTTGAAAGTTTTTGAGGGCACTGATTCACCCCTCCCCTCTCAGTACCTTATCTCTCCATTCTGACAATTGGTATCAGAAATTAGATCTCTTATTGGATGGTTTAACCACTACAGAGTAAAGATCTAATCAAGGAGAGATACAAGTTGGACAAAACTATAGAGAATCAAAAGATTCAGATGTAGATGTTTATTGAGCAATACAAGAAAGCTAAGGATGCATTGGAGAAGTTACTGGTTCAGAGAAATAACATGGCTATGCTGTAAAATGAAACTAACTATCATGAAGAAGAGATTGATGAGTTATTTGATAATATTGGATCTAGTTCAGGTAGTGTTTCTAATGGTTCTGAAAGTGCAATATCTAATTTTTTTGAGAAAAATATTCATTTGAATGAAATAGTGAAAGCCCTATAGATCGGTTAGGAGACACAAATGGTGAGAATGATTGATGTGATGAACAATGCCATACAAGATGAACAAGAGAGGAATTTTTTTGTTGAAGACAAAAGACAAATGACTAAACAACTACAAGTGAAAGAAACTAAGATAGTGAGACTTATCGAGCATCATTTTGAAATATCCAATTAGATGATTATTGTAAGCCAGGAGATCAACTAAGTAAATGGTGAGTTGTCAAGAAAACTTGAAGATATTGGAGTACTCAGGGAAGAGAATGAAAAACTAAGAAAAGATGCAGCTAAAACATAATGAGATGATGAAAAAGGCTGAAGATAGTTCAAAGAAAATTGATGATTTTCTAATTAGTCAAAGAGGACTTGGAAGCACCACTAGATTAGGCTATATCAAGCAAGGAGATTCATCCAAGAAAGTTGAACAAGTTAATAACAATCAGAATTAGAGACCTAAGATGTTGACATGCTATGACCATGGAAAACCAAGACACACTTCAAATGTTTGCAGGAGTAAAGCACAAGGCAAACCTAAAACCACTCCTAAGTTCAATGGTCATTGTTATAATTGTAATAAGTTTGGACATCAAGCATATGAGTGTAGACCTAAGTTGAAAAAGAATCCTAACAAACCCCACATGGAGAAACTATGTGATACTTGTAACATGCATGGACACACTTCACATGAATGCAGAACAAAGATGAAGCTATTTTGGACACCGAAAGGATAGAACAAATCTTATCAACCGAGAAGACAAGGTAATGCCTACACTTGGGATTATAACACATGAGTTAACTGCACAGTATGTGGAAGGTATGGACATATTGCAGCTAATTGCATGAGGAAGAGATGGGATGGAAAATATCAAAGCTAGACAAGAACTGGTATGGCATATTTGCATTGTCACAAAGTCAGTCACCTAAGAAAGGATTATAGAGACCGAGCACCAGAAGAAAAAACATTTGAGAATGGAAATACAATTGTAGATATCATGAGGATAAGAAACACTATGTCAAGAAAGGCATAAAATGAGAATGTTGAGTCAAGCAATGCAGTCAGTGAAACCTCATCCATTGGATTGGGTGACATTGGCACCTCCACCTAAGTTGAAAAAGGTATGTTTGGAACTGATAATTCAGATTGATCATATTTTACATACAGTTCCTTATGTTAGATGAGCATATACCAAATTTGCATAAATTGAGATGCATTATGGTCTATAAGTTTTGAGCTTTCAAAGTTATACAGTCGGTACATGTTAGACCGAGTATAGAGTTACCTGTCATTGACTATTATGCAAGGTTAACTGAGTATTAGTAATAATCGAATGGAAAGTTTTGTATTAACTGAGATTTTGATATTTTGTGGTAATCACCAAGGTTATAGTTGTCACCAAGCTATAAGTAGGTTGAGCATTTATTACAAGTACTTTGAGAGAGAATTTGAAAAGGTTATAAATAGATGGAGAACTTAGTTTATTTCAGTACCAGAGCATTTTCAAAGAGAAAGAACTTTTAGAGAGCAATTTTGAGCTAAATATTTATAGGTGCATTCAAAAGCTATTTTAGAATCTTTCAAGTGATCTTGTCGGCACTTTCAAGTAAGTACTATTACTACGGAGTTGATTCATACTACTTACCGAAACCCTAAATTAAGAATAATGGCATCTACATAAAAACTAAAAAAATCAAAGTTTACAGAGGAGGAGGAAGTAAATCTTATAGTGTACGCAACCTACAATGAACCTCGATACAAACTTCACCCTGAAGTTACATCAAAAATTGACCCAGCGGGAGCTTTTTCAAGCATACCATCTAGGTTAGTCAAAGATGTAAGGTCATATATTCACTGCAAGATAGGTGAAATAGGAGACTTTTATATGTATACAGCTTATCAGAAGCTTTGCGAAGAAGATGGAAGAGTGAAACCTGAAAACAAACAACTAGAAGTAATAGGTTTAACAAATGCCCTACATTTTCTGAGGGAATTTAAGAGTGAATGGGTTAGGGTTGTTCTCAGTCAATTTCATGATGGAATAATGTGGTTGGATGAGCCAGTAGAAATTACCAAGAAAATGATTAATGTGATAACCAAGTATCCTACTACTGATAAGGCAAAGGCAATTCATAGTTCATCGAGCGAGGATATTAAGAAGAACACCGGAGTCGAGTGGGATGGCCGAGCTTTACAAATTAGCACAATCAAAGACCTAGAGGTGAAATTTGTAGTGCATGTCATCAGTTATAAAATATATCAATTGAGAGGATAGAATAGTGTTGTCTTGTGGAGCCGTTGACATTGCTTACTGAATGGTTAAGAAAGGTTATCAGTTGGACCTAGTCGAGCTTCTATTGAAGCAAGTTGAAGAGAACATGAAGACAATCCATTCGGCAAATTCCAACACATGTAAGTTTGGATCCCTACTAGTTTGCATAACTTTCTATGTGCAAATATTTTTCCCTTCTGTCAATAATATAGAGTGGTCAACCGACAAGCCTGTGATTTCACAAATTTTAGATTTAACTAAGAGCTTGGGAAATAGTCTAAACAATGTTTTAGATAACTATTTTGAACAATTTCAAGAGTAGAATGAATTCTCAGAGTAGAATTCCTAGTCAACTAGTAGAAGACTATGAGTAGGAGATATGTTTTCTTGTGGACATCGACCACACATTAATAAAGGTTGTCGAGCCTAGGACTAAATGGTTAGCCCCTATGGGATATGAGATAGACATTTATTTTACTTCTAAATCAATTAAGACTTTATTGGCTACACCCAAGGATGTAAATGCAAAAAGGTTTGGAACATATGAAGAGGCCAAGACAAGAATAAAAATAGGCCTAGTTATCGGTAAGATAACAAAGAAGTCAAGAAAAATGATGAAGACTCTTGTAGAAAATTTTGGAGATGATAATAGATCATCTAATAGTACACCGGTTGAAGTAGCAACTGAAGGTCAGTTGATGCTAACTGACAAGCCACATGACAATGAAGAAACCAAATTAGACAAAGACATAGACTCTACACCGATTTCCCCTTCACTAACTCCAAAGAAGAAGCAGTTAGATGTGCAAACAAGGACATGCATAAGGTCTACAACTACAGCCTTGCCTCCACCAAAGAAAGGAGTTGTGAAGATTTCAAGACCAAAGGCAGTAGCACCGACCAAGACATACACAAAAAGAGGTACTAAAACTACTGTTGAAGCCCCAAGAAAAAGAAGAAAGTTGATTAGGGGTAAGGATGATTTAGATAACGAAGAAGATGATAATGATCAATTTAAAGTTATTAGTAATAAGAGTAGATCAATTGATGAAGCAACAAAAGATATAATTGAGAATGGTGAGCTTAGTGATCCTGAAATTAGTCGGTTTGAACTTTTGTCAACCGAGGATCAGAATAAACTTGAAGAGGTAATCATCCAGGTGATGATTTGATTGAAACAAGTTCCCATTGAATTTTCCAAATGCCTACCTAAGGCACTATAGGAAAGAATTAAACAAAAATGGTCCTATGCCTTAGATACCGAGAAGAGAATGAGGGAACAATCCCTAGCTTTGGCAATACCTCAATTGACTGTCCCTGAAATTAAGGAATACATGAGCAAGCATCCAAAGAGGTTTAGAGTGAAGAATTGGGCACTACAGATACTTGATGAAAATATGGTAGACATAGATGAGAATAGTCAACTCATCTAGACTTCAATTGTTCAAGCCTGAGAGCAAGCAGAAAAGATGGCATTAGCCAAAACTTCTCAGAAGAAGCTGGAAACAAAAGGAAAGGAACTTCACATTGATGATGTAGATTTGGCACTAAAACAAGACAAGATAGATATAACAAATACCGAGGTACCTGATACTACAGATGTCATCAAGGAATTGAACTTTACATAGGATGCACCGAATCAAGCTGAGATCCAAATCATAGACAATATTGTACTTGATGTACTCATTAAAGATATCACAAATGGTGATCCTGATGACAAAGATGTTGATGAGGATGTGACTATTGCTGGATAAAAAACAAAAGATGAAGGTATTCTTACCGAGCCAACAATAACATCTTTATCGGGTGAACTTCCTATTCTGATGGAAGCAATTTAGATATTCTCTAAGGAGAATCCTAAAGGCTCAATCCCTGAGAAACCAATGGATACATCAAGGGATCAAGGAACTAATACACCTACAAAGACAAATGAGCCTAAGGTAAAAGAGGCAGAAACACAGGGCCAAGATGACCCTAAGGCAACCAGGGAAACCCCACCTAAAACTACATCAGAGGCTCCATCTCATTCAACTGACATACAGGTTACCGAGGAGCATAAAAAGGAATATAATGTGTCAACCAGACATAAAATGCAGAATGTTGAGGAAAAAGAAATTATTCCATTTGTTAAGAGCTCACCTCAAGAGCTAAAGAAGAAGAAGAAGCAAGGAAAATGGCTGGTCAAACTTGACGAAGTCATTATTATACCCAACTATGACCCGAGGACCCTAGACCCTGAAGAACTAAGAAAATATGGGGATATTTGTACAAGGAAAGCATCTTAGGAGAAGTTGAGAAAGGAATGGAAGGGCAAGGAAATTTTAGAGAATGTAAGAGACATCGTACAATAGGTTGTACCTGAGGTAAAAATCAATGAAGATACACCTGTTTTGGACCAACTTACTACACTTGCACAAGAAATCAATGCCCTAGACATTGAAGTAGAAAAGAGAATTGAAGAAAGGGCAGAATCCAAAATATAGAACAAGATGGTAGAGAAAATCAGCCAGGAAGTGGCAATAAATAAGGAAAAGTTATATGAGGTAATAACTGACATTCAATCCATTACTCAGATAATTATTCAAATGTTGGTAAAGCTTTTCGCTATGGAGAACTTCACTGCTGAGATCAGTGAGAAGATAAAATAGCTGGATACCAAAATCCAAGCCAGTGCACAAGCAACCTTAACTGAGCCCAATGCTTTTTATAAGCACATAATCAAAGTTCAAGAACTTAGGTGGTTAAGAGAAGATTTGAGGAACCATGAGGATAGGATAAGTGACCAAGTAACCAAGCTACAAACAGAGTTGCTTCCCTACCTTAAAATATTTGAGAAGCATATAGTCAAAGCACAAGATTTAGTTGCAACATCATAAATTTATGTGTTGTAAAATATCTTTGACATGCATGCACAAGTTGGACTTGAGCACATTTCTCTAACCAACTTGAAAGAGGAATGGGTGAACCTCTTAGATTCTTTGAAGAAAACCCACCAACACATTTTTGATAAACAGTAAGTACACAATTTTTGAGTTTGGCATTATTATCAAAAAGGGGGAAAACATAATGTCTATGCCAAATTGTGTAATTATATGATAAGTGTACTACACATATACTAGGAGCATGCACCGAGGGGGAGAATTTTTTTTGATAGAAAATTTATCTATGTATATATGGAGAAGTTAGAACATTTTTGAGATATCATGTCTATATACATTATAGATTTTGATACTAATGCCAAAGGGGGAGATTGTTATCTCTATTTGAGCATTAAGTATTGTCATTAGTATCAAAGAAGATCACTCGGTTACCTATGCTATTCAGTCAGTAAAAGGAAGAACTACAAGCTACATATTCTAGTCAGTTAACTATATAAGCCTTCATACCGAGTAGTCACAAGGAAGTACTGAGAACTCAAAGGAAATGGCTTTAATCAAGCACCAAAGAAGTATTACCGAGCATCAGTGTACACTGATACTGAGTGCTAGTAAACACCGAGAAGATTGGATACCAAGCACTAGTGTATTCACCAAATAGTATTGATAGTGTTTATCGAGCAATCTAGGAAATGACATAGTAATCAGTTTTGGAACGTTTATCTATGAAAATGGTTATAACAAAATCATAAAATATTTTACCAAGATCGAGGATCATTTATTATAGATGTAATCATTAAATGTGATGATGATCTCTATGTAATTGTTAGATCTTAGGCTATTTTCCTAAGATGATGTAAACCTAATTAGGTCATGAAAGTTAAGCGGTGATGGAAATCATAGAAGTATGCTATATATTTGTATTTCATGACATTTTGAAAAAAGGTTTTTGACATAAGTCAATAAGTTTTGACACATGAATGCAAAGGATAGGAAGGAGATCTTGAAGTAAGTAGACATACTTTAGACTTTAGTTATCAAACAAGGTTGAGCAGCATTCAGAGATATTCAGTGTATCCAGAATCAGTCAAGGCTACCAAGCAGTACAGAGGAACAATATCTACACATTGAGGTGATATATATTCATATTTCATAGATCTGTTTTAGACAAGCATAAGTTATCAATTATAGATTCTTTCTATTATTCTCTAATCATTGTAACAGATTTAGCAAAATCTCTTAACAAAGTAGACCTAATAGTCTTATTGTAAATCTCTTAACCGAGTACACACTCAAGTAGTATTGTTGAAATCCTTTAACCAAGTAGATCTAGTTGATCTTATTGTTGCTCCTAATAGGGTAAGATCATCAAAAGTGATCACAACTTGTATCCTTAACCGACATACTTTATTATCTGTAGTAGTGAAGAATTTGTGGGTGTCATCCCCATCGCAGTTTTTATCTTCTCACAAGGGTTTCTGCGTAACCAAAATACTTGTGTTATGTGATTAAATTGTTGTTTTTTTTTCATGAAATTTACATTTACAAGTTAATTGAATGAATGATGCATACAATGGATTCAATTGGATAGAACTAGTTTACTATTGTTTGATGATTAAGTTTGAAGTTGAAAGCTTTTGAGGGCACTGATTCACCCCTCCCCTCTTAGTGCCTTATCTCTCCATTCTAGCACCATTTTATCTAGGATATCAATAGATAGTATCTCTTTACTAGTTTGCAATTAACCATTTTCATAGTCTCTAGACTCCTAAACTATTGGCTATAATTCAATGAACTTATGAGGAGGTGGTGCAGTTATCTTTCTCTCCCTTGGAAGTATAATTGAAATATTTATTGGCTCATTGGGATATAGTAAATTATGTACCAATACATCAAAGTCTTTGAATTTGAAACCATTAGGTTACACCAAGAGGCTATCTTCCAAGTAGAAACCCTTAGGTTGCATCAAAATCTTGGGAGAAAAAATAGAAATCAAAGGGAATTGATGATGTGTGGCACATATTACTATATCTTGAGAGAATGATTGTGCCAAAGTAGAAACAATATTGGTTATGGTTTCCCATGGTTCTATGCGATGGCCATGTTGATCACTATGAGGATCATTATTCAAGACCGTCTTGGTGACCCTATTTGATTCATCTTGAAACATAGTGCACTAGTCTTTGTAATAGTCAAAAGAGTGACAAAAAATGCATGCCTTACGATCATTCTCCACTTGAATAATTTTTATCCATTTCCCAGTATTTGAATTGACCTAGAATTCATTTGGGATCTTTATTGAAGTGTCTAGTAGGATGCATACCCTAAAAGGCTTGGAGGGATCATGGAAGAAATATTTATTATGTTAAGAAAGATTCCTATGTGATTTGAAAGGATTTCAATCAAATGAAATTCTCCATATTCTAGTGGTATTGAATTTATTTGCACCGAAAAAAGGGACAAATCGATAATAAAACTTTGAAGAACTAAAATTTAGAATCCAAGAATTCATACAGAATCCTGACCCTTGAAAAATCCATGACTTATTTTTAAACACATCTTTATCCTTGACTCAGTAGAAAAGAACAAATAAAATACCCTTTTTGATATCTAAATAGAATATTTGGTCAACTCCTTCCCATTCATCCATTAAAACAATTTTCAAATTTTGCTATGGTAAAGTTGAATGCAAAAACTTATAGATAATAGCTCTTTATCATCGATCTTAGATTTGAGGGAGAAATTATTCCTATAAAAAATTAATAGCAACAAAACTTTCCTAAATCAGGGCACCTTTTACCTCTTTCATGACCTCTTTCCTTCACTATAAATCTCCATTTCTCCATCTCCACACCTTGTATTCTTTCTTGAAAAATACAAAAAATTGTACTCCTTTTTTTTAGACTTAGTTGTTTGTGTCTTCTTGGGTACATAAAACTTTGGATTAAAAGTATCCCCTTGTGTTTTGATTACATAAAAGAAGGTTTTGAAAGGACCCAAAACCTTTTACATCAAGAGTACAATATAAGCATTAAAGTTCCAGTGGAAACAGTGCAACAACACCAAAAAAAGACACCAAAAAACTAACAAGTCCTTCAACAAAAAGATAGAAAAAAAGAGGACAACAAAAAGATAGCAGGACAACAGATAGCTGGCTAGATACTCTTCATTAGTTCAACCGCATGTTCAGCCATCATCTACATATTAGCAGAGGAAACTTTGAGTTCCTCTATATCTTTTTTCTTATGATCCTCCATCTTTTTAAAGCTTGATATGTTTCTTTTACTGGGTCTATGATCCTCCTTAACCTCAATGAGCGTTTGCTCCCCTTTACCCTATTCCATCTTGTCTACAAGAATCTTGACATGCTCAGTTGAGGCCTTGAGAATGGTGAAACTCTGCTCAATGATGTTACCCACCATCTTCTCCAGCTGTTCAATTATGTTCTCCATTTTATCAATTCTCTTAATCATGTTACCACCTTTCACCACATCCCCCTCTTTTATTTTTTCTCCATTGAAATGATTCTGTCATTTAAGGACGTAATCCCCTCAGCCCTACCAACAGTCTCCTTTAGTTCATCAATACACTGTCCCATAGTCTTCTCTCCCAAATTCATTTTTCCAAGAGCCCCAATATCCTTTTGAAACTATTGGATTTGGGTTTTAATAGTGCTGATGTCATTTTTCATGGTGCTGAGGTTGTTAAAGAAAGTAGTACACCCCAAGTTGTCAAAGTCCTTTTTCACGCCAGTCGTCTCCTCCTTGGAACTCTCCACCCTACCCCTGTTATCTACCTAGTTGTCCTTCTCAATATTAGCTACATCCTAGGCTATTTACTACATGATATTGTCATCAACCAAAACATTTTGGTCTAACTCGTCAAGGTCCTCTGGAATAGGTTCCTTCTCCACCCACTTGTCCTATTTTTCCTAAGCATTCTCCTGTGAGGTAGAGTCATCATCGGAAGAAATGACAACCCTCTTATCCCTCTTCTTATTCTTATTTTTGGCTCTGGTACACTTCCATATAGTCTCCATTTCCTTTTTACCCTTCACCTTCACACTTTCATCCCTACTTTCCTCTTCCTCCATCTCCATTTTAGTACTTGAATCCTCCATCTTGGCCTTCCTATTTTTTCTTTTGGATGAGGAGCCATGACATGTGGAGGGTTTTTTAGGTTTCTCAGAGTCAACTTCTTCATTTTTAGTATCCTCCATAAAGGGCTCCTCTGATTCTTTGCCATCAGTATCATAATCTTCAAGGGCCTTCCAATTCAACCGGGACCTCTCAACCTTCTTAGACTTCAGAACCTCATAGATTAGGACCATCAAACCATCATGATAGGCATGGTCACCATAAGGGTCCCTCTTAACCATGCGCTTCCTTTCCTAGTCCATTGCCACAAAAACCTCCAGAGCTTTATCTAACACCTTCATGTCTCTATAGAAGTTGATCCCTTTGATTTTGTCATGTTCTGACACCTTCCCCTTGTGTTTTGGAATGATTTTTATCTTTTTTTATCCTATCCTTTTGACAGGAGACAATGATATGTCTCCTTTAAAACCCTAGTTTTCTTATTAGTTCCTTTCTCATAAGAGGGATTAAAACTTTTCTTTGATTTTATAACTAGGTTCTCTTTTTGTGTGTATGACCCCCCCCCCACCCAACTTTTCCTTTTCATAATCATGTTGTCATAGGTGAGTTTTTTCCCTTTGTCCATCTTGATATATTTTCTCTTGGAATAAAAGCCTTGAACCCTAATGGGAATTATTCCAGTTATGGTATCCATGCCTATCTAGATAATGTCTCCTGAGATCCAATTCATGATTAGTGAAGGATTGATAGTCTATGATAGTGTCTTCATAAATGAGGTGAAGAAAAGAGGAGTGATCTTCTTTTTGGAAAAAAAAATCATCTCTTTATTTTCTTCTCTTGCTATATCATTTTCACAAATATCAAATACAAGTTGCTTATTCTTATTCAGCTTTGGTGGCCATCAAAAGGGAAACTAGTAAGGTTTTGAAAATCTATGATTTGGGTTCCTGGCATGATATCTTATATCATAATGACATGAAGATCCATTGGTAAACTAACTATCATGATGTAAATTTGAATAAGACCTCCTATTAATTGAAACAAGTGGTCATCGTCACTGCTCTCTATGGTTACAGATTTCATTCGTTGGTTGAAACCAAAATCCATCCACTTCTCTTGGTGCGAGCTTTGTGGAGCTCCTCAATTCAAATTTTTTAATGATTAACTTATTAATGTTGAGATATCCAAGAAATATCACTATTATAATAGATAGTTGAGATGGCTACTTCATTTTCTATTCGTCAAGGCCTTTTATAGAAAATTACCAAAAATCCTACAAAAATTCAAGTGGGAAGTCATAAATGATCGAGATTTACCTTTTTTCATGTGAAACATGTCCTCCACTTTTTGATACAAGTTGGGGTGAATTAGAAACTCATTAATATCATTATAGACTAGAGGAGGAATGTAATTTAGAACATATATTTCATCTTCTCTTGCAAAAGGGGAGCCCTCTATAAATAAGGCATGTAAATACTAATATACTTTTGTGAGATATTTCTTCCATTGAGGAAATATGAGAACCTATCAAAGAAATAAGAGAGTAATAAGATTCTCATTTCTTCTTACCTCAACCAAATAATGGAAAAAGAAAGTATTCTTATCTCCTTCCTATAGCCATTCAATTCTATATTTCTACTTCTAGAATATCTCCTCACAAAGTTTCCATTATTGAACATGGAAAATAACTAATAGGGGGAGGGGGTGAATCATTTAGTATCAACTAATTTCCTTAACTTACATTAATCTAGTGACTACTTAATGATCTCAAAAACTTATAACATATATGAACATGAAAGCACTTAAACATCAATGCCATGAACACTATAATTTACATGGATACCCAAGATGGGAAAAATAATGAAGAAGTTAATTCTCATTAAATGAGCACTAGTTAAGGTGACACTGGTTAAGGTATTTTCACAAAGGGATTATTTCAAATTTTCACACTACTAGTAAGGCTCATTGTTGGTTGGGCTAACTACCCAGAAAATAGAAAGGCTCACTACCATATAAATTGGCTCACTACCAAAATATAAGAAATGAAAATGAATCCACCACTAAAGTCACTCTCACAAATAATCAGCAACATATAAATGATATAATAGTCATCTACCGGTTGCACAAAATCGCATGTACATCAATGCATGAATATTCCCTTATCATTTTCACATTCACTTTGCATATTACTCACACACAAGTGCACAACATTAAATAGAATCATCATTGTCTGATATCACTCCATGTAAAAAACTATGTCGGCCTAATGCAATTTTAAATAGGTCACACTACACATTCCCATGATGATAAGGAATGAAACATGGACCACCTCACTTAATACAACATTCCTTGCTCATAGTAGAAAGCTACACCATTCTTGAGACCTTTAGAACCAATAGATAGGATCTATACGTTAAAATTAAAATAATTTGACTGAAGCACAAAAACCACTTTCTAGATAGAATTAGGTCCAATCAAATGAACCACATTATGTTTCAAGATAAATGGAACTAGCACCACGATGGCTAAAGATAAATATTTACAGAACATCATTTGGAGAACAATGTACCAAATCACCAAAATATCGAATCCACATATATGCATAGGATAGGTTGACATAAATTACAACCATTAATGACAAAAACAATGATAAAATCAATATCACATTCTAGAAATCTCCCCCTTTTTCATTGATGGAGACATTCATCAATAAAAAAGAAAATAACTCACTGTCAAAAGATATCAACATCAAAGTCCTATATTCTTCTCCCCCTTTGAAAACAATAACAAAGGGCCAAAAATTCCCCTAACTCAATCTTCTCTCCCTAATAGGAAGCTACCAAGCATTGATCCAGAAAATAATAAGCATGAAATGCACTAGACCAATGCACACTCTGGTGCATTAATTGAATACTAGCAAGGCAGAAAACTCCTAACCTTTGTTTGAGATACTCAGAAGTATCCTTGTACAATATATTCATAAATATATTTTCAATCTACTCCTTTGTAGGTATATATTCAATGTTAACCTCATTTTCCAACACTTATCTCTCAAGAAATGACACCTGATAGATGCATGTTTTGTTCTAGAATGTTGCACTAGATTATTTAAAATATTTATATCACTAGTATTATCATACACAATTGAGGTTAGTTCATAAAATGTTGTAGATATATCCTTCAAATTCTATTTTATCTACAATACCTGAGTGCAACAATGTTATAATGCTTTCTGATTCAATAGTAGATAGTGTCACATAATCCTACTCTTTCTCGACCAAGAAACTCATCGAGAGCCAAATAAATTATCTCCACCACTAGTACTCTATTGATTATCCATACATATGGCTCAATTATCATTAGTATAAGCTATAAGTGTTAAATTTGGAAACCATAATCCAAAATATTTTGTACCCTTAAAATATCTAAACATCCTCTTTACTACCATAACATGCGACTCTTTTGGCTCTTGTTGAAATATGGCTTCTAAGCATACAACATAAATAATATCTTGTCTAGTAGCTATCAAATATAGTATTCCTCCAATCATTGATCTGTACTTAGTTGCATAATCTTTTGTTGAATGATCTTTAGTCATAAACTTACATCTAGTAAGAATAGGAGTACATACCAATTTAGAATTCTCCAAACCAAACTTCTTCAGTAACTCTCTAATATACTAGGACTAAGAAATGAAAATTCCTTTACTTTTTTGATTTACCTATAATTCAAGGAATAAATTCAACTCACAAATCATAGACATATCAAATTTTGTCTGCATCTCCTCTAAAAATTTTCTACATAAGTCATCTTTTCCTCCAAAAACTTATTTCGTAAGCATAAACCACAATCATTAAGATCTAATCTAAATGAATTTTGTAATCAAAATTATTTTTAGTAGATCCCTTATGAAATCCTTGTCCAATCAAATACTTATCCAATCTACCATACCAGGCTCTAGGTGCTTACTTCAATCCATACAATGCTTTCTTCAATCTACACACAACATCTAGATCCTTTTCAGACTAGAATCCCTCCATATATTCAATTTATACTTCTTCATTCAGTTCTCCACTCAAAAATGTTAACTTAACATCCATATGATAAACCTTGAAATCTTTAAATATTGCAAATGCTAAGAAAATCCGGATCCCCTCCATCTAGGAAATAGGGGCATAAGTTTCATCAAAGTCAATACCTTTAATTTAAGTGTATCCCTTGTAGACTAATCTTGTTGTATACCTCATTACCTTTCCATTTTAGTCCAACTTCTTTCAAAATGCCCATTTTGTATCAATCACATTCTTTTCATCTGGTCTAGGCACAAGTTCCCAAGTCTGTTTATTTTCTATCTACTCAATTTCTTATTTCATTTCTCTTACCCAGTTCTAATCATTACATGCTTCTTCCATAGTTTTAGGCTCAATTACTGAAAGAACACATAATAATAAAAAATTCTTGTGGTGCTCTACTTCTTGTAATGATACATTTAACCTTATCACCTATGCTCTAGTTTTTTGAATGATTTCTTTGTACATATCTTTCAGTCTTAGTTGTAGATGTTAGATCCTTCTTTGTCTCTTCTTCTTCTTTCTTCTCTTATTTTCCCTTTTCCTCTAAATCAGATTCATATTCAAGTTTTTTCTTAGGATTTTTATGAACTTCTCCATCAACCTTCACATTCACACTTTTAACTATCTTATTCACTCTCTTGTTGTAACACCAATACACCTTGATCTTTGTAGAATATCCTAGAAATATACCTTCATCAACTCTGCTATCAAACTTGCCAAGATTGTCTTCATCTCTCCAAATGTAGCATCTTCAAAAAATCTTGAAATATTTTACCATGGGTGCCGTTCCATGTCATATCTCATATGATGTCTTCACATTCTTCTTTCGATAAATAAATATAGTAAGTATTTAAAAAATTGTATGAATTGATTCTCTCCAGTAAAATTCTAGTAAACCTTCTTCTTTGATCGTTATCATTCTTTCCTCCTACATTGTATGATTCATTCTTTCCACTACACCATTTTTTTGATGTGTTCTAGGAGATGAAAACTTTCTTTTTAATGCCATGTTTCTCATAGAAATTTTCAAATTTATCAAAAGTAAACTATCCTCCTCTATCAAAGCTCAAAAAATTAATCTTCCTATCACTTTCATTCTCAACCCTTTCTTTAAATATCTTGAATTTCTCAAATGCTTCTAATTTTTCTCTTAGAAATGCAATCCAAGATAATCTAGAATAATCATCAATGAAAACTATGAAATTCCTCTCAACTTGTAATATTATTGATCTGGTAGGACCACATAAGTTAGTATGTGTGAGAGCCAACAAATCAATAGACTAATGATCTTTGTCTTTGAATGAAACCCTTATCTTATTTCCTTCCTAACATCCCTTACAAATAATGTTGTCTGATTTACATAGTCTTGGTAAATCTCTTACTACACATGATGAGCTTATTCTTACCAAGTTATCAAAATTGATGTGACACATCCTTCGGTGCCAAAACCAACTATAATCAGACTGAGATAATAAATTTTTTTATGTAGCTCCTTCAAGTTTATACATTTTCCTTCATGTTCTTTTTCCAACTACAATAACTATTCTGGACTTCTTCTGAGTCTCACAAACTTCATTCTTAAATACAACATCATAGTCATTTTCAAAAATATGTCCAACATTCACAAGAATATGACACAAACCCTTCACATAGTAAACTTTATCAGTGTTATGCTTTCCATCAAAATTAATAGAACAAATTCCAATAATATATGTTGCCTTATCATCAACAAATCTAACATGACCACCATCATATTTCTCAAGTGTCACAAATTTTATTTTATCACCAGTCATCTAATTTAAACATCCGCTATCAATCAAAAATTTATTCTTATTTCTTCTAGCAAACAATGTAGTCTTAGTATTATCATCAAATTTTGGGAAAATATTAGAAATGTTAGTATTATAAGGCATTGGGAGGGGGAGTGAATCAGTACATCCACAAATCTGAAAATTTTAACAATTATCTTCTACAATATCCAACATGCAAATGATAATATAAGATAGAAGCATAGAAAATAAAACATTCACACACAAAGAACATAAGACGCAATATTTTTCCCGTGGAAACCCTTGTTAGAGAGGGAAAAACATGTGGGAATGATTCCCACAAATTTCACTAGTGCATTGATGAAATCTTCCCTATTAGGAGAAATTACAAAAACCCTTCTGAGGTTATACCCAATTAAGAGTATTAATAGCCCAGTTAAGAACTACAATATCCCTGTTAAGAGCTACCCAATTAAAGGATTTCAATTCTAGTTAAAGAGCTACTTGGTTAGGGGATTTTGATCTTTAGAATTGTTAATATCTTTCTCATCCTATTAGAAGTGACCCTTCTAAGGGATTTAGATCATATACCTATTAGAGTCTTCCTTGAGTATAAGAACTCAAATGTATGATATGGAATTAGCACTAAATTGCCAGATAGATCCAATTATCTTCTCAATTGTGCTTCTCTAAACACTTTACTACCTCTATATTACCTTCAACAATTAGTGTCATGCACAACATACATCGCAACATCATACTTAATGATTTTCATAACCACTTATATACTTTTTCTGAGTTGGTACTAGAACGCTAAAACATTTTACAAGTCGGCACTAAAATCCAACTAACATATGAGCGAGTGTGCCAAAATCAAAATTTGACATCCTTGATGTCATCCCAAAACATCTAATCTTGAAAATATGTCGGCCCAACACTTACCTTTGACCACAACACCGATCTAGCTGATTGTATCCACTGGTACTTTTTTGTTACTCCCAGTGCCCCTTCAATTCTTCAAACTAACTTATGTTATCATAGATGTAGTTAAATATGACTTTTTAGATGATGTATATCTAATCACACACCTTAAATTTATCTCCAACTCCAAATATGGTTTCTTGTACCTTGCATGTTGTCTTCTTATCAATTGACTAAACACTTAGTTGCTTCTCTGATTTGATCCTTCAGTACCATCGCTAAAGTTGATCTTATGTCATTAGAAGATCATGTTTCTAGCAATGAAAATGTCACAATACAATCATGTGATCAAAACACATATTACCTTCATCAAACGCCAACGATATCCCCCTTTGGCATTGATGGAAACATAGGGAAAAATTGACTAAGTGTTAAAAAATATACATAACTCCCCCTATGATATACATAACAATTGAATACATGATGAACTCTCTTGTTTGAAATCAATTTTTGTAACTACTACTACTCCCTCTTTGAAAACAATGACAAAGGTTCTACAATGATATGCAAAAACCAAAATTTTATTAATTAGAATTATAGAGTCGCGTATAAAAACCACATTATACTAAAAATATCATTGAAAGTAGTCTTCAAAAATTTCCAATCACTGACCCATGGCTTGTGTATATTTTCCATAATGATTATCTAATCATGTAGCAACAATGCAAGATCCTGTAATCCATCAAGTATGTTTAATGGATGATGTGTTAAGGCTTGTTCTTCTTCCTTCAACCTCTATTGTAAGATATCTATTTTGGGAGTCAAAAGGTTGTGTAACTCCATCAAGTTTCCAATTCTTGTCTTGTTCTTCCTTGTAAGTCTTCAACTTCTGATTTATCTTCCCTACTACAACTCCAAATGATGTTGCAGTCACATGAATAAGTTCAAAATTTTGTAACAATAATTGCATGTCCTGTTGAATTTCACCCTTTTTATTTTTTTTAGAATCATAAAGTAAAATGAAAAAGGTATGGAAAGAATCCAAGAGAATATGTGATGGAAGAGATTTACCAAACACTAAGAGAGAGAGATAGAGAGATTTTCCTTTAAGAGATCAAATACAAGCTCACAAAAATGCTCCAAGAACCAAGGCAAGAACACAAGGATTTGAAAGGGGAAAAGCAAGAAAAAACCCCTTGTGAATTATGAATGAGGCTCAAAGCCTAAGGAAGAAGAGAGAAATGGAGCTCAAAGCTCATTACAATATAGAGAGAAAGAATGAGAGAATAGAGAAGATTATTGAGAAAGTGTGTGAGAGGCATCTCTTTAAGTAGAGATGAGTGGAGGAGTTTGCATGTAACTCCCATCTTAGATGAATGTCATATTCATATTGTGTGTGTGACAAATGTGAGATTCCTCTTAAGGAGGAATATCTAATTTCCTTATTAAAGGAATTACAAAAAATGACATGTCCTCCTAGTTGGACTAGAGGAAAAATACAATAAAGGATACCTCGGTTTATCCTTTAAATACATATTTTACCAAGGAAAGATTAAATTCTAACACCCCCCTTTAATCTTTACTTGGGATAATTACATCAAGGGGTATCAAACCCAAATTATTACAATGAGATTCAAATTTCTCTCTAGAAAGAGGTTTTGTCAAAATATCTGCAACTTGATCTTTACCTTTGCAATAGATGAGGGAAACTTTCTTTTCTACAATGTGATCTCTAATGAAGTGGTGGTGGAGTGAAATGTGCTTTGACTTTGCATGGTAAACTGGATTTTTTGCCAAGGCTGTTGCACTTTGATTGTCACAATACAATGGTGTAGGTTCTTGTTGAGGTAGACCCAAATCTTCAAGTATTCTTCTAAGCCATAGAGCTTCTTTAGAGGTATGAGTACAAATTTTATATTCAGCTTCAGTAGAACATAGAGAAACAGATTGATCTTTTTTACTTTTCCAAGATATAGCACCTAAACCAAGAGAAAAATAATACCCAAAAGTAGATTTCCCATCATTGGGATCTCCACCTAAATCTGAATCAGTAAAACCTTTTAAAGAAAAATCAAACTTTGCATCATAAGATAATCCTAAGTTAATAGTACCTTTAATGTAATGTAATATTCTTTTATAAATTTTGAAGTGTGTTTGTTGAGGTTTGGACATGAATCTTGAAACTAAACAAACACTAAAAGATAGATCAGATCTAGTGAGAGTTTGATAATTTAAACTACCTACAAGTTCTCTATAAGGAGTAGCATCTATCAATGGAGATTGCATATCTATCATCAACTTAGTTCCTAATTCACATGGAATTGAAACATGATTAGCATCATTCATATGAAATCTATCTAGAAGATCTTTAGCATATTTACTTTGAGAGATAAAAATACCCTTAGGGGTTTTCCAAATTGGCATTCCTAAGAAATAATGTAAAAGTCCTAAATCAGTCATTTGAAATTTTTGATTAAGTTGGAACTTAATATCTAAAATTAAATGGTTAAAACTAGAGGTAAGAATCAAATCATCAACATAAAGAATGATAATAATAATGTTATCTTCACTATGCTTGATATACAAGTTAGGATCATTTTTACTTCTAGAAAAACCTTGAGAAATAAAGAAAGCATGAATTTTGGAATACCATTCTGTAGGAGATTGCTTTAAACCATAAATAGATTTATTTAGTTTGCATACTAGATGTTCATGACCTTCTTTAATAAAATCGAGAGGTTGAGACATATAGATTTCTTCATGCAAATCACCATTTAGAAAAGCACTTTTAACATCCATTTGGTGAATAGGCCAATTCATTTTTGTGGCTAAAGCAAGAACAACTTTAATGGTAGGCATTTTTGCAACAAGAGCAAAGGTCTCATTATAGTTTATTCCTTCAACTTGAGAAAAACCTCTTGCTACTAGTTTAGCTTTAAACTTACTAATATCATTATTTGCATTCAAGTTAGTTTTGTATAACCATTTACATGAAGCTAGATTTTTGCCATGAGGTAAAGTAAAAAAATCCCAAGTATTATTAGAAATTAAACTATCATATTCCGCTTGCATAGCAATTTTCCAATGAGGTTGATTTTTAGCTTGAGCAAAAGTTTGAGGATCTTTAGAATGCATAAGAGAAGACATTAAAGCATAGTTACAATAATTAAGTCTCCTAGGTCTAAGACCACCTATTCTAGAAATTTAATTATCACCTTCATTAATTTAAATCTTTAAACCATTTAGGATTTCTCTTAGAAGTAATGGAAACATCACTATGGGGAGTAACTTCATCATTTTCATCATCACTATGAGGAGTAAATTCATCATCATCATTATGAATATCATTATCATCATCATAAGCAAAATTATCACTATGAGGAGTAGAAATATTCTTACCATCATCATCATCTTTTTTAATACTAGTAGGAATAGAAATAGGTGCATTAGGAGTAGGGTTTAGAATAGGAGATAGGTCCTCCATGAGGTCAAGAATACCCCCTTTAAATTCATCATCTTTGGCCTTGGAACAATCATATACTTCATTTTCTACAATAACAACATCTCTTGAAATATGTACCTTATTAGAAATAGGACCATAAACTCTATAACCTTTAGTAAATTCATCATACCCAACAAAAATAAATGGAGAATTTTTAGAATCTAATTTGTTCCTTTTTTGTTTGGGTGTGTGAACATATGCAATAGATCCAAAAAGTCTCAAATGTTGTAAATTTGGTTTTCTACCAGACCACGCTTCCTTGGGAGTAATATCTTTCAAAGCTTTAGTAGGAGTTCTATTAAGAAGATAAGTGGCACAAGCCATTGCTTTAGCCCATAAATTGTAATGAATATTTTTTGCATGCAACATACATCTAGCCATTTCTACAATAGTTCTATGCTTCCTTTCCGCCATACCATTTTGTCATGGTGTATAATGAATAGTAAGCTCATGTTTTATACCAAAAGATCTCAAATAAGAATGAAATGCATTGTTAACATATTCAGTACCATTATCTATTCTAAGAATTTTAAGTTTAGAACCAGATTGCCTTTCCACAAACATATGAAATTCAGAAAATGTGTCAAGAACTTGATCTTTAGAATGCAAGAAATAAATCCAAATTCTTCTAGTGAAATCATCCACAAAGGTAAGAGCATACTTTGAACCTTGTATTGAGTTGTTCTCCATAGGACCCAAAAGATCACTATGAATAAGATGTAACTTATGAGATGCCCTCCATGAAGTACTATGAGGAAAGGGCTCCCTTTTCATTTTGCCACTCATGCACCCTGTGCATGTAATTTTAGATGGAACAAGAGGAGGTAATCCTTCAACCATGTTAGATTTTAGCAATCTAGAAATATAATCAGAATTCAAATGGCCAATCCTTTCATGCCATCTATTGAAATCAATATTCACTTTCAAAGAGTGCCTAGAAGAGGCAAACTCATAGACTTTAAACAAGTTATCATGATCCAACTTAGCATTAGCAACAACAAGATCAATGTTAGGATCAATAATAGAGCACATATCCTTATGAAATTCAACTTTATAATCTTGACATAATTGAGCAACTGAAAGAAGATTGGATTTCAATTCAGGAACATAAAGGACATTGTGTAATTTTCCATTTGGAACATTAACATCACCAACTCCATCAACTTTGCAACTCTACTATCATCAGCTAATTGAATAGGAATATTAGTAGTATCAGGTTGCAAAGAATCAAAACTTCTCTATGAGATGTAACATGATGAGAAGCACCACTATCAATAATCCATTCTAATGCATGAGAAGTTTTATAAAAAGCAGTAAAAGCACGACGAGATTGATTACCTTGAAATTTATGTTGATTATTGTTATTCATTAGCTTCTTATCATTTTTTCTTTTTAAAATAATCATTAGTTAGGTGACCATCTTTACCACAATAAATACAATGTGGTTTCTGATTTTGTTGATTATTGTAATTATTGTTGTTGTATGATGGCCTAGAATTAGACCTATTTTTTGAATGATTATAATCATTATTTGAAGAACCATTATTATGATGATTATTGTTATTGTTACGATAATTATAGTTGTTATTATAATGGTTATTGTTATGATGATTATTATTATGATGATGATTAGTATGAGACTGATTATTGTGATTTTGAGTTTTAGATGCAAAAGCATGTTCAAAAGATTTAATAGTACCAAATTGCAATAATTTTGCCTCCTCTTGACGCAACAAAGTTTGAAAAATAGGATAAGTTAAAAGAGGAGCTAAACTAGAAATAGCAAGCTGAGAGTGGATATTACTGATAAATTGTTGAAACTCCTTAGGGAGACATTTCTTAAGAATTATAGTAATCAATCTAATATCTGTAAGAGTAACATTTAAACCATTAACTGAGTTCTAATAGCATCAAACTTGAGTAAAAATTCATCCATATATTTAAAATTTGTATACCTTAGGTCTTCCAAGTTTTCGTGGAGATGAATCATACATGATTCGGAGGAGCTGTCGTAGGTTTGCTTCAAGATGTCCCATGCTACGTGAGCTTTGGTGCAATGTCTGATCAAGACATAGAGATTAGGACTAATGGAGATTCCAATTAGATCGAGTGCTTCATCATTCTTACCTTGTCATGCATATTTGTCATTTTGAGAAGCATTGGCAACTGGTTCAAGAGTTGCATCTATGGCAACTTCAAGCAAATGTTTAAAACAGAAGAGGAAGGAAACATGCATCTTCCATTGATGATAGTTAGAGGTTGTTAGTTTAATTTCTAGAATTATATTAGACATGATAACACAATTACAATTATGAAATTTGAACAAAGAGAGATTTAAAAATAATTAAAATTTTAAGTCAAAATCTTACGTTAAATAGATTTAATGTTTTTGAAATTAACTATGTAAGAATTAGATTACTTTTCAAATAAGGCAAAATAATATTCAAACAAATTTAAAAATAGTCAAACTAAAATAAAATAGTCAACTAAAATTTAAATGCAAGCTAAACTAAGCTAGCATAAAGATTCTAAATAGAGAATATCAGAGGTAATCAGAATTAAATTAGAAGTAATTAATGTGAGAAAATGAATGCTTCAGAATGCTTTACCAAGAATAGAGTTATGTAGACTGAAAACCACAAGTAATGTGATAAAAAAACTGATTCCTATTACGTTTGAAAGACTAAATTTATTTAGAACAAATTTAAATGATTAATATTAGCATGCTCTCTGCTAGTTATAGGCTATGTGGGTGGATGGAGGTTGCAGACAAAATGATATCACAGAGGGTGAGAAGAATTGGGACAGGTTACAAAATGCGAAAAAGAAATGGGTCAAAGAGAAGGTATGGAAGTCAAGGCTACGTTTACTGAGGAGAAATGAAACTCACGGTTCAACAAATATGAAACTCGTAGAAAAACCATGCCACCAAAAGATAATGCCAAAAAATCTCTTGCCAATTGTTTAGAGCACTCCAATCGTATTAATGAATATCTAACATGTAAAAAAAATTGAAAGTGGAGGCAAGAGGAGAATGGAAAAAAAAATATGGTTGACTTGAAGCTTCTATATTGATGTTCCGCTTTAGTTTAAGTCTAAATTTCTCACACTCAAATTTTATCTGAGAATATATTAGTAATGTTTAAATTTATTGAAACCAATGATTTTGCATACAACTATTGCAATCTACAACCCTTTAGCTGGCATAATAGAATTCAATACATTTAGAATTGATGTCAGCAAGGGACAAAAATAGGGAGGTAAACAATAGCAAGAGACGTTATGAGATGAGGTAGCAGCAGTAGGAGGAGACGTAAATAGGAGTGAACAGTAGTAGGTAGATATTCCTCCTTATGGAAACAATAGGAGACGTTACATGCACAGGCATGGGACAACTAGGAAAAGTATAGATTAGTATGAGGCAAAAGGGAATAAATTTAGAAAGGTATTAAAAAATGATGAAGAAGAGACACAAAAAAAGACATTTAGAGCAGATCAAAGATATGTAGATATCGGTTTGTTGAATACTAAAAAATGTTTAGAGAAGATTCAATGAGCCAACTGCTATACAAGCTCAGGGATAAAATATATATGAAGCAAGATTCACTTTGAATGGAACTGAAACCTTTTGAATACAAACTATTTGGATCCTAAGTAAAGGATTGAAATCAAGAAACAGACCTGCTTAAAATATATTAGCAATGGAAGAAGAATTTCAAAAGGAAAAAGATTAGACAATGTAACAAAATCAAAAATGATAGCAAAGAGTAGATGAAGCTGGGAGAGGAGAAGGTAAATAGAATGTTAGAATATTAAACCTGTTCAAATAAAAAAACACAGCAGTGCAATTTATAATTCTCCTTGAAACATATGGAAACTTTGCAACTTCTCGTCAATAAGGAATTGTTGGAAATGAAAGTAACAGCCCTCCAAAGAAATTCAAATATGATTTCAAATAGAAAATTAGAATGATAAAATGTTAGCCAATATATGTTGAATAGATTTTATTTTAAACATTGAAAAAAGAAATTGATCAAAACTAAAATATGGAGGAAACAAAAGAAGAGCCCTGCATGCAAGGGTGTTAGAAAACTAGAAAAAAATGAAACCTGCAAGGAATGAAGATTAGTGATTGTAGAAAAAAATTGAAATGAAGAAGAGATAAGTTAGATCTATTAAAAATTTGAAAAGAAGAAAAAAGGACCTAGATCTAGTAGCAAGCCATCCAAATCTAAGATCAAAAGAAAAAAAAACTAAAATGTTAGATTGCAAGCAAAATAAAGAAGAAAAACCTACAAAACAATGGTTAGAACACTAAGAGAGAGAGATAGAGAGATTTTCCTTTAAGAGATCAAATACAAGCTCACAAAAATGCTCCAAGAACCAAGGCAAGAACACAAGGATTTGAAAGGGGAAAAGAAAGAAAAAACCCCTTATGAATTATGAATGAGGTTCAAAGCCTAAGGAAGAAGAGAGAAATGGAGCTCAAAGCTCATTACAATATGGAGAGAAAGAATGAGAGAATAGAGAAGATTATTGAGAAAGTGTGTGAGAGGCATCTTTTTAAGTAGAGATGAGTGGAGGATTTTGCATGTAACTCCCATCTTAGATGAATGCCACATTCATATTGTATGTGTGAAAAATGTGAGATTCCTCTTAAGAAAGAATATATAATTTCCTTATTAAAGGAATTACAAAAAATGACATGTCCTCCTACTTGGACTAGAGGACAAATACAATATAGGATACCTTGGTTTATCCTTTAAATACATATTTTACCAAGGAAAGATTAAATTCTAACAATTTTCAATATATTTCATGAAATGGGAGAAATCACAAATAGAATTTAGAGTCTTACATCCTTCTAGCAGTGCATCCTTCACCTAATTCACAACCAATGTGAGAGTGTTCTTGTCTTCAGCAATGGACTGTGCTAACATTTTTTTATCTTTTCTTCGCATACTCCTTTTCTTCTCTAGCAATAGCAGCATCCTCCAAATTGTTCATCTCACTACTAGTGGCAGTGACTAAATGTGCCAATCACTCTATTAGAGTATCCTTTTCATCATATGTAACTTCAAGTATTAGATCAAAAAGTATATCTCTTTCCATTAGGACTACCTTTTCTTCTTTCGTTAGCTTATCTATCTTGGCCTTATTCTTGATTGCCTTTGCAAATTTGATCATTTCTGCAGGGCTCATAGTGCTCAAGTCTATCTATCCCTCGATCAGTAAATCATCTTCACCAATGCTCATCTTGGACTATGAGGAAGGTGTTTCCTTTTCTTGTTCTACTTGTTATTTCTCTATAGTTTCCTCTTTTTTTACTTATTCATATTATTGATCATTTGTAGAAACTTTTTCTTGTGCACCATCGGTCATAGCCTAATCGGTACCCATGTTTACTAGATCTTCTTCCTTTTTCTCCTTAGGTACATGTTGTTTCTCAAAAGATTTTTTTTTATCATGTGTATCCATAGGCTCATCATGTATCTCCATGGTAGGGTTATCACCTGTATTAGCCATCTCATCATTGATTTCATCAAGTGTGATCTTCACACCATCAAAAATCAATCCCTTATTAGTTTGAGTAACCGCTAGATCACTCTCTCCTTTTTTCCTTTTCTTCTTCATAATCCTTATCCTTTGTATCTTCAATCATACCTAAGTGTTTCATTGGGATCTCTTCTATTTCATCATGTACTCCAAGAGACACATCACATAATAATCTTGTTAGTCTCTTCTTTTTTTTGAAGAGTTATCTTTTCTCTACAAGAATCTTCTTCATTTCCTATTTTGATATTCTCAGTTGTAGATATAGTAAAACATACTAAATTGACTCCTTAGCTCATCTAATAGGAGTATGCCATTTGACTTCAAGTTTTTTATACAGGGAATTGGGTATCTATCCTTGTAACTCCATCATTGGTTTACTAAACTTATTCATGTTGTACACAACAACATCCTCAATCTTTTCTTGGTCCTCCTTATCAAACTTATCTTAATAATTGTTAACTTTCACAAGTAATCCCCACTTTATAACATTATTGATGATATC